>MJUU01061523.1:33607-55691 GCA_002080025.1 Modiolus philippinarum | reverse complement strand
TTCATTGAAAAGTGATACATTCACATTTTCAGACACGAGGAATATTGGTGGTGTACGTGTTTGGATATAAACAACTTTTATTTGGTGTGCGGTTTGGAAATGTTTGAGTGTTTTAAGTTAACGGTTTTCTTTGAAATTGATTTTATTTTCCCATACTGCAAACCGGTTGTGTCGTTTTTCTGTCTTTTGTTTTTCTTTTTTTTTAAAAATATAGCTTTGGTTTGTAAAATTTTGTACGAAATTAAAAAAAAAATCACAGTAAATCTTTATCAAAGAATTTTTTGTATAGTAAATTTGTAAACAAAAAGATAAAGTTTAAAGAAAACAACTGGTATTATTATAGTTGTTTGTGTAGAGGAGATCCGTACTGTCAAGTACGACCATATAAAGACTGTTCGTAATATAAGTATCAATAACACTTTCCTTTGTCAAAGGGACCTAGCACTACAGAAAAACGAAACGGCGAGTGAAAAATCAATGAAATGTTCATTTTTATTTAGTCTGCACTGAAGAAGATGAATGTTTAAATAAATAACCAACTACAGAATTAAATTAACAGATACTACGGTAATTTGTTATTAATTGCATTTGGGCTGATACCTATGATCGTGGAATGAATGGCAGTTTCCAAGATTATTCACCAAACTATAGTGGTCAGTGTTTCTGTGCTGGCCCGACGAATGATTTTAATTCGAAACTTTAAATATCTCAACTGAAGAAATTTTGTTTAACACTAAGGAGCATTTCCTTCGTATATAACGTTGTCCCTGTTTATTTTCTTCTGTTCCAGCTGTAAAACATTTATTTTTGTTCACCTGGCCTAAAAGGCCATGTGAGCTTAACCCATCACTTGGCGTCCGTCGGCGTCCGCCCGTCCATCCATCGTCCGTCCGTCCGTCGTAAACTTTTTCAAAAATCTTCTTCTCTGAAACAGCTAGGCCAATTTTAACCATTAAAAAATCTTCTCTTAAGCCACTGGGCAAATTGTTACCAAACTTGACCTGAATCATCATCAGGGTAAACAGTAACTCGAATAATTCAATCCCTCTCCGTATCCGATTCTCTCCTTTTCGAGGGCTTGAACTCTGCATGTGTAAATTTCTCGTCACTGCTGTCTGGAGGAGACAACTAATCAGAATCAATATTGTCATATGACGTATTTCCGCCCATTTATAAAATGTAAACAATGTCGAATGTGAATTTCGAAATCATATGGATATATTATAACTTACAGTATTTACGGAATAAATGATATTTTGGAATATCATACATTATAAATAAAAATGTCAAATGAAATCAATACTTAGGGTCGGCGATGTTTAAATAAGATACGATTTTAATATGGGAACAGTCAGTGTTTCGTTCGAAATGTGTATTCGAAATACGGAATTATTTAAATATGCCATAAACTGCAACTGTAACTGAAATATTATTAAAAATTTCAATTGGAAAAATTTAATTGTTTGCAGGATGCCCGAAAAACACGCAAGTCAAAAGTACTATAAAAACTATGATACTAAACTTGAAATTTGTTTGTTTTTCACATTAATTTCTTCTTGTGATTTAAATTATCACAATGACAGGTGTTCATTAAAATGTTTATTATGCAACCCAATTAAGTTTGTACATGTCAGTCTACATTTTCACAACCTTGTGAAAAAAGATAACAAAACACACAACACTAAGGCGCGAAGTTTATAAGCTATCTTTATAAATGCATATGATACACTTTAAGTAAAACGATACGAAAATGACCAAAATTAATCATCTCATCGTACAAATCTATATCTACAATGCACTGCGATAAACCACTTCCGTTTGACGCGTGCATTCAGGCGTTAATGGAGCGATCGTAGTGAGTGGAATATAACGACTGGATTATTCGGGTTAGGTAAACAGTTTCAAAATTGTATTCGAATAATCCGAAAACCAAGCAACATGGCTGTTGTTACTAAAAATAGAACAAAGGGGTTAATGCATTTTTTTTTGCAAATAACTCGAAAACCGTTAGATATCAAAAATCTGATTGGGGTGAAAATAATCAGCATGTCAAAATCTACCAGCCCTGCAATTTTTAAGAAAATCCGAAAACTCGTGTTGGAGTTGCCCTTTTTCCGTAAAATTTCCTAATTTTTGAAATATTTTTATTTTTTATTTCAAGAAGTGTAACAGATAGAGGTAACGTGTAAATTGCAAAAAGGTTCAGCCTACCAAGGTCTACCCACTCTGAAATTTTGAAGAAAATCCAAACACCCTTGTAAGAGTTGTTGTCCTTTTTCACAGAATTTTCAAATTTTCATATTTTGTCGTCTTTTTTATCCATAACAAGAGAAGATGAAGGATAAGTGTAAATTCATTTGATAAAATGTTTGCCATGCTGCGGCGACTTCAAAAGTGGTGTTTAAATTGTTCGTTAACCGCCATTTTCAAAATTGCCACCGAAAAGGCGGGAAAATTGAACATTGTCCAATTTTAATGGAATTTGGGTTCCAAATGGGTATTCATGTCGCAAATTCAAACCAATATTAAACATTGTTCGTTGACTGCCATTTTGAAATGGCCGCCAAAACAGGCGGGAAAATTCAACATTGTCCGATTTCAATGAAATTTGGTTTCCTAATAGATATTGATGTTGTGAATTCAAAACTGTTCGCTGACTGCCATTTCAAAATGGCCGCCAAAAAGGCGGGAAAATTCAACATTGTCCGATTTCAATGAAATTTGGTGTTCAAGTGGATATTAATGTCACTACTTCAAAAGTGGTTTTTAAAATTGTTTGTTGACCGCTATTTTCAAATGGCCGCCAAAAAAGGCGGTAAAATTCAACATTGGCCTATTTCAATGAATTTGGTTTCCAAATTAATATTGATGTGGTAAATAAGAAATATCGTTTTAAAAATTGTTGTTGACTGCCATTTACAAAATCATGTCTCAACTTCAAAACTGGTGTTGAAAGTGGTCCTTAGCATGTACGTTTTTTTTCAAGAAATATTGTAAAAACCATCAGACTTTAAATACAGTTCAAGATATTGGTGGCGTTTGAGCTACCAAAGTTTGAGAGGAAACTGAAAGTCAGGTGAGCAATACAGGCTCATGGGAGCCTCTATTTTTTTTTAATTTGTCGAAATGGTCATATGCAAAAAACTAAATTAGCTGTTATTTCGGTTATTTGTTGTTAATCCATTCATACCGAAATCATCCCTTTTGGCACCCGCGAGCACGTGCCGAAATTATCCTTAAGGATACATGAATTACTATTTTTAGAACGTCATCTTCAAACTGGAAAAGCGGGTGTTTTGTGTGAGAATTTAAGACAAAACTTGGAAACAATGAATTTTAACATTTTCTTTTAAAATTTTGATAATTTGACAACATTTTTCCACAAAAAGTCAGAAAAATGTTAAAAGAATCGATGGTGAAATCTTTGGTCTCGGTAACAATGGCGGCGTCAAGAAGCGGTCCACTAAATTAGTTTACAGGTAAAAAAATAGTGACCAAATCTAAATGCAAATTATCCTACGACTGTTAAAAATAGTTTAGAGAAAACTCGACAGTTATCAGAAGCTTAATGTGGCAAGGTATCGTAAAATGCAAAGCGTTTTCAACGAACAGGTGCTTGCTACTAGCATCTTTACAGTCGTGTGATTTTGGGCACGCAAAAGTAAACCAAATCAATTATCTTCCGTGGTATCTTGAAAATTAATAAAATTCTCGAGACTCTGTGTATTTTTTTGTTTAATTTATTTGAAATTAAAATACCCCGGTCATTAAAAAAAGTAAAAATGTATCCACTAAAAATAGAAATACCGGAAGTCGTTGTTATGGTAGTTGTTTAAACAAACATGGCGGAATGTGTAGACAACGCATTTTGTAATCCGAGAAAAGGCAGTGGTTTACGCGAAAACAAATCAATTTATTGAAAGTAAAAGCCTACAGCTGAGTGGCTGTAGTAAATCAGTTTTCCTGTTTTTGGTTCCCGGGAGCAATTTGAGAGATGTTTTCGAGCCTATTTGGGAGAACAGATACTTCTCGTTTTCTCTTCATTTTGCACACCCGAAAAAAAAATCTTCATTTGATGAATTCAAGGTTTTCACCCAGGAGAAATCGATGAGGCTGAAGCATTGCATCAGATAAATATTGAACTTCGTCATGGGTGATAAAAGGGGTATAAATGCAAGTTCTGGGACAGTCGGAAATGCATGGCCCAAGCCCTGCAAGAGATGCTCAAAATACTGACAGTTTTTTAGGGAACATTGTTTCTCAAATATTTCTCCTGCCAGTAATACAGGTCCAACAAGGATAATGCCTCCAGAGAAGGAGCTCCCGTTGACTTTATGAAAATGTTTTATTTACAAAATTTAATTGATGAAACTGACAGTGATATTGATAATGTCTACCATGAAATACATGTAGTTTTTTTCTCTCTTTTTTTCAAAATACTGTTATTTCAAGGGAACAATTTCACATTTATTTCTCAATTTATTTCACTTAATGGAAAATTTATCTTTCACCACTCTCTATATAATTATCTTTCACCACTCTCTATATAATTATATGATTTTCAAAAAGAAGAACAATACTGAAGTATAGATATTTTTCCTTTGTATTATTATTTAATACCGAGAGAATTTCACAGGTTCATAGATATCATATGCAAAACACCAGAAAGACATCTGTCACAAAATGAGTATTGGAAAGATTAAAAATTTAAGGGATGAATTCTTTCTAAATTCTTAGGACAATGATTTCAAATGGGGGAATGCCCTGTCTATGCGGGGTAGTCAGGTCATAATACGGAAAGCCTGACCGCCAACCATTGTAGCCAAACTGTGTGGAGAAACGCCAGGCTCCATGCAGTATAAAGACCCCTTCTATATTTCTCTAAAGAGAGCAGAAGCACTGGGTGTCGTATGGAAGGCTAAATTTCCTGCCCCTACCCATTTCTCCAATTTTCCAGTGGCAGTCAAAAGTCGTTGCCCAGGTTGTCCCTTCCACCTTTATTTCTTTCTTCTGATACTTTCAATTTTTTGAATTGATTAACTTGTTCTCGTCCTGATATAGCTGAAATATTGCTCATTGGACGTTAAACTCTAACTAATCAATCAATCAATCAAATGAGAATTGATAGTAATCCTTATACAAGAATGAATTGGTGAACAGACTCCATTGCCAACCCATTGTTCCAAAAAATGAACCCTTTACACAAATCATGTACTAATTACATTTTGCTGATGTGCAAGGTGTAAAACATGATCACACACTTCTGCAATCAATTCCAATATAAATATAGAAATTTATAGACTCTGCAAAAACTATTGATGAGACAAGTACCATATTAATTATGAATAGGGAGTTCAATTTCAACAGNCCCCCCCCCCCCCCCCAAAAAAAAAGAAAAAACTGCACAAATCAGGAGGTAAGCATGGGTTTTAGCAGAAGTTCAGTACATTAACATTTATTGGGGTAGAAATACTAGGCCGAAGAATCAAGTACAAAACTCTTGTGGAAATTTGTCTCCCGAAGACCTACAATAGTTCCAACAGAAATTCTTTTGACACAACAATACGCTTTGTGCATTTTACAAAAATCTAAACCACAAAAATCCTGAGATACCAAAATTATAGGCTAAATTTCAATGCGATCTGATGTTGGAAAATCTCAGCCTACCTGAAAATAATGTTTAATGAATTATTTCACCCAAGGGAATTGTCATTTTAAACATAATGTCAATGACTAGCTGGCCAAAAATAACAATAAGAATTTAATTTATTGATGCTATTATTTTATTGTTTTTAAAGATCAAATAATGAAGAAATAAATAAATAAACAACTAAACTGAATCAAGGACAAATCCTTGACTGAATTCTTCTGTAGATCTGGCAGGCAGGACTCTCAGTTCAAGTACTGATGACTGGGCAGGGCGGCCATTCTATCTTCAAAAAAGGCTTCATTTCATATTTATTTCAACCTAACTTGCAATGAGAAATTTTCTTTGCAATAGTGTTTCTACAAAATATTTTAAAAACAGAGTATACTTACATTTCAGCATAACATTAGGTCAGCCCAGTTTATTTTCTAATGTTTTGATTTCATAAAAAAAAAATCTCTATGATTCAGGCAGGCAGTGAATTTAATTGCATTATATTTTAATGCAAAATAAAAAAACAAAAAACAAAAAATAANAATTAAGTGAACTGTTCATTTGGATTATTACTTGGACTTCATTATTGTCAGATAAGTTATATATTGTATTTAATTTGTAAAATAATAATTTTTTTTCGTCTGATTAAAAAGTTAATTTGAGCCAATTTTGTTTTATCTTTGCTGACTTTAATTGGTCGTTTCTGCCACATAACAATTATTTCATCCAAGGGAATTGTCATTTTAAACATAATGTCAATGACTAGCTGGCCAAAAATAACAATAAGAATTTAATTTATTGATGCTATTATTTTATTGTTTTTAAAGATCAAATAATGAAGAAATAAATAAATAAATAAACAACTAAACCGAATCATGGACAAATCCTTGACTGAATTCTTCTGTAGATCTGGCAGGCAGGACTCTCAGTTCAAGTACTGATGACTGGGCAGGGCAGCCATTTTATCTTCAAAAAAGGCTTCATTTCATATTTATTTCAACCTAACTTGCAATGTGACATGAACGAAGTGGGAAGATTTTCTCCCAATACCACCCCTACCTAGACTGGTCCATGAAAAAAATATCCCCCCTCAACAACTACTTCTCTCAATCACAAACACACACAAAATGCGACAAAAAAATAACTAGATAATTGGGAAAGAATTATCCTCTACCAAAAATTCCTGTGGCAATTTTTGTAATTGAATAACACTTTCTATTTGTGTAAATTCTTTTATTTATTTGATCATTACCACTGCCAATAAAACTTTATCTATAAACCTTTAATTTTTTTACACTCCAAATACATATATTGCTCTCTATCCATAAAATATCTGAGGTATTACCACCCCACTTCACCCCCCATCCCCCCAAAAAAATACTTTGAAAAATACTAGGACCAGCTAATAGGTGCAGGAAATTTTAATTCCCCATTTTCTCACCCTTGGAATGGCATTTCAAGGTACAACTACTGTGCAGTTGTAAAATTTTTGTCAACCAGAATGGCTGCACATGAATTTCTTCTACTATAGAAAGAAAGACAACTCTAATTTTCATCAAAGACTTCAAGGTAAACAAAGATGGCGGCAGACATTTCTCTGACTGTGAAAACGGCGGTTTTTCTAAGCGTTTCAGCGATAAAATAGAAAACGTAGTATCAGTATTCGTGATGGGAATCAAATAAAATGAAACGGAGATTGTTAATGTTACCACGATAAACCACCCATCATACAAAATCGGCGAAATAAAAATGCAACAAATCTACGATGTCACGATACTCGTCGATAGTCAGAATTGCTGACTGATTCAGGAAAAAAAGTGTCTCAAAAACTTCACGTCCATTAAAATTGAAGAAGCTGTCCAAATTTTAATGCCAAACTCGCTGTAGTATGTCCAAAATGTACGAAAAACCCAAACCCACGTTTTCAACATGTAATCCGCGAAATTAATCCCGGTCAGGCAATCTGCTCGTGCAAAAGTAATTTCGGCCACGACAACCCGCGGAAAAAATAAATTCAAGAAGAAAAGTGTTAATATCTAATGATAACTTTCAAAAAAATTATCTATTTCAGTAACCGAATTCCATTTTACTGCAAATTGCAAATAAATAGTACTGTATTCATCGTAAAAAATTGCAAGTAAATGTAATACGTCCTTGCCATTTTTTGTACCAGATCTAAAAGTGCCATTTTAGGACAGAACAAATAACAAAATACCAAAGTTACTGTTAATTTATTTTCTGCATATGCGCATTTCGACAACTTATGTCTCATCAGTGCAGATAAAACCAAAACATTTAAAAGTCCAATAACTAAAAACGTGTAAAAGCTGACAGTGAAAAATAACCAAAAGGGTCTCAATACAAAAGCCTAAATTCAGCTAAGGACAGAGCTATGCATGAGGGAGATACTCCTTAGTTTTAAACAAAACTGTTCCAAGTCGTTTAAGAAAACAGAAAGTAAACAGCAGAAAGATTTTTGTAATGCCATACACCAACAAGGAAAGGAGTTATCAGAAGTTTCTTTTTATAGTGAACACGTGACTTTATATTATCATATGTGTTATATATAATTTAAACTTTTTCATTTGATATCTGTAATTTTGACCTTAATCCGATCCAGCAGGCAAACGCTTTTCAAAGTCTATGAACGTACTAGAAAGTTTTTTTCCCTAGGGAGGAATAAGACTAGAACATGTATCTATGACCAAAGCAATGATGAACAACACGTACGCAAATTCTACCCATAAATTCACTCCTGGTTATTGCGATTTAATAATATGACAAGGTTCAACCCCATATAGTAATGTAGGGGAGAAGTATGTGCATGTGGGGCAAATTACGGAGACAGATAGAAAAGACATTCACCGTAAAACCCTAAAACATTCAAAACAAACTTGATAAAAAATGTAGATGATCACCTATCTTAATTTTGGTCTGCATGGTTTCATTTCGTGTATGAAGAAGACGATACGTACACTTGAAAATTCCAAATGTTATTAAAAGTCAGAAAACTAAAACGGGTTTTGTAAAAAAAAATAATAATTATTGTTCTTTTTTTCTTTTTTTGCTTGAAAAATATCTGATTACGACAAAACTTAAGCAAAGCTGATATCATACAAAACACATCCAAAAATATTGAGATCATTGCTCTCTAAATAGTTTGAAATAATGGAGTGAAGTAGAATGTAACTTCTTCTAGCGATTTTCTACAAGATGGTGTTCAGTTAGTTAAAAAATTATTTTAAATACTTCATTTAAAGAATTTCTCAATCATAAGTAACAAAATACCCGAACTACTGCTAATTTAGTTTCGACAACTTATGTCTCTTCAGTGCACATCAAATAAAAAGTAATCGGTATATATATTGAAGCTAAAAGAGAAGAACAAACCAATGTAATAACTAAACAGAAAAGACAAAAGAAAAGACAAAAGCACATAAGGATAGAGCTTTGCACAAATTAGATGCTCTTTAGTCTAATATAAAAAAGAATCTTAAGTTTAGCTGTTGCAAGTATAGAATGAAATCGTTTTTTTTTTGGACCAGCCAAAACAAACGAAAAAATAAGATACAAAAAGATTTCTAGATTGGTGAATAACCTAGGGGACTTAGAGTCCCCAAGTCGTAATAAAAGTATAAAACCGAAGTTAATTTAGTTACGTAAGAAGATCATTTTTACAACTTATGTCTATTTCAGAATAAATCAACCCTAGTAAGCGGATTTCTCGGCGAACGGTGTAGGTAGGCTGAATTTGCGTATAATTCGTTTAGTTCGGTTGAAAAATTCATTTTAAGTAATATTTGCCAATGTTTTGTTCTGGTTCCGAGTAATGTTTAGTCTGGGTTTGATATTTGAACATTTACCTTTACCTTAACAAGGGGTATGAATTAGAATTTATTTTTCACTCGCAATTTAGTTTTCTAAAGTGCATCTTTTGACAAAGGAAAGTGTTGTGGATATTTATTTTATGAATAGTCTTTTATTTATTTTATTTTCTGTATTGATCTGGCATTTGGGTTTTCACATCAAATATTGTTGATTTAATGCGACAACGGTTTGCATATGCAAACAAATCATATTTCACATATGAAACTGTCAATGAAAACCGTTCACCCAAAAACTCACCAAATAAAAGTTGTTTATATCCAAACAGGTACACCGCCAATATTCCCCGTGTCTGAAAATGTGAATTTATCACTTTTCAATGAAGAGTTACGCTTCATTTATAAACCATTAACTATAGTTTACACATAAACAGCATCAAATTTATTATATATATTACAGGAAATGTATTTTGGGGGATTTTACAATCGGTCCTATAATTCCAGAAGGAAATTCTAAACCATTCGTAGTTGGAGTGGAATCGACAAAGTGTTTTTTTCCCAGAGATTTTAATATTAAACGATGTTCCGTGCTAGTAGCCAATTTTTTTTCAGATCAGAGTGAAAGAAGCAATATTTGAAAAAGATTTCCCATACACCATTCCTGTACAGATCAATTTAATTTTTCTTCAAAGGCTTCGGGGTAGATAGAAAATGATGTTTTTTTTTCAAATAGGGTCCGCCGTTTATCTATGCTACCCGATGGCATCCATGTTATCTATCGTATCGGAATAAAATAAGCATTTTTGTAAAGAACATTACATTCAGAGTTTGGTTAAATTTGCTTCAGGCGTTTCAGGAGATGATCAAAATAGTAATTTCCCATAGAGTACAATGTTTAACTATGTTCTGAGCTGTACATTCCGATTTTTTTGTCGATGGGGGTCCAATTCGAATGAAATTAGCAAACTCCATACATCATTTCAGTACAGTTTAGTTAACTTGCATTTATATTCTGAAATCATATCATAAAAATGATGTTTTCCCATGGAGTTCAATGTTAAACATGATTCAGTTTCAAAATCAAAATCAGAATTGTGTATGGCGGTCTCACGATATCCAAGATAAAAATGAGGATAAACAGGTTAACATTATGATATATTAATCTCTATATAGCTATAAACTTTCCATTGAAAACAAGTTGTTGCTTTCTTTTAAAGACCATATATTGAAGAAAAATAAGCAATTCAGAATTATTTGATGATAAATTTACTTAAGATTTTGTAGACAAAAGTCTTCGCGATTTGATATATTGTCGAGTTGCCATTAAAGTGACTAAAATAAAGCAACTAAATGCCTTTTATTTTAAGGTAGTTCGATCCTAATAAAAATATGAGACAGAATTTTTTTTATTTTAAGATATTTTGTAGATCATAGTCCATTTGTTCAAAAAATAAAATAAAAACGATATGTCACCGATCATCTTTTAAGTCTTGAAAATCAGGCCAAATTCAGTATTTTTTCAGCCATATTTACAAAAAATATACAAAGAATATATAGGGAACTACGAGAACATACTTATTGTTTAGCTTCATATGATAGATTTTTTTATTTTTTGATATTTCAGAGATATATAACTTTGCACAAATAAACCCTAACGGGTTAAAGCAAAATTTAAACAATACAATGACATACAAATTCACAAATTGTTTACAACATATGAAAATTTAATGAAGTAAAATTGCCCAATGTGGACCTCATTTTCGCAGTTCTGCAGACCGCTGTATATAGTCAACAACACTGGACAATATACTTGTATCTGGATTCAAGATTTTTTTTAACTTTGATGGAGATTTAAGCTGGTTAAAATCAGTTACATGGTTATTTATATGTACAATGAAACTCTGTCTTATATTATTGATAATTTGATATACACGTAAGGTATATGTTGAGCTAAAAAATCTATATGTCACCGTTTGTTTAAGAGAGATATTTTATATAGTTTACGAAATAGACGATATTTACGGGAAAAGAGAGCTAATTCACGGGAAAGTGTATGTCAATCTATGATGACGTCACAATCAAAAGGCCAATAAAGAAATATTCCGGCTTGAAAATCTAGTCCATTCCGCATCCGACTTGTGTTTCGCAAATGCGCCATGTATTAGTGTCGATCTACCTTAAGACAATCTGTTGCAAAAAATAAATCGCCGTAATTAGAAATAAGGCAATTTCTCGCAAAGAAATATATCGCAGTCTTGGATTATAAGTATGAGAAAAAACACAAAACAAAAAAACTAGGAAAAATTCAGGTGAGTTCAGCTTCGTGTAAAGTTTTTTAATCACTCATATTTACATCCCAGCTCTTTTGTTCTAGCAGGGGTGATCCGAGTCGGATCACACCAGCAATTTCGCCCCAAGTTAGAATAAGGATATTTTTACTTTTTATTTTGTTTTTATCATGGCCAGAAAACTGTTCAGTTCTTTGGACTTAGTAAAAATTTATGGTTTAAAATCAAGATTTGAAAACGTTGAAAAATAACATAGTCTATAGTGAGATTCGAACCAGGGTCATGTCTATTAATGGACTACTGCCTTACTTAGTACGCCACGAACTCGTTGGAGAAACCATGTTAAAAATCATATATAGAGAATGGTTCTGGGGCACTATAAGGATATAAATCATTATTATGGTATGAAATATTCATTTCATGAGATTTAAAACTCGGAAATAATTTTTATGAATTTAAATCGGTTTTCCTTCACTTAATGAAGTAGCTGGGATGAAAATTAGTTATCACTCTCGGACTTGGTGTGTTTTTATTAGCTCATGACTTCAGCCTCCAGCTGCCGGGGTAATCTTATACAGACACTCCGCGTCCTTGTGTGATAACTTTTACCTAAAAACAAAATCATTAACCTGTCAGTTTTTTCACTTTAATTGCTCCTTTTTAAATTTCAAAAAAGAAAAAAAAAATACATTGATCTGAAGTCCTATTTATTTTCCATTTCAGAAGCGGTATTTGCCGTATTTTAACCATTTAAGCCTTAAGGCAGATCCCTCAGATCATTCAAATTGGATAATTACACGAATTAATATTTGTTATTATAGAATACAGTAATGACTGTCGGAAACGAGAGTGAAACCCGCTCTCCTTGTTTGACACAAAAACAGTTGATATAGACTCAAAGCGCATAAAAAAGTTGTCTTTGAGACTTTCAGGAAACTTACCAAACATTGAGTGAAATATTTTGACAATGCAATTGGTACAAATGTCTGTTTTAACAAAAACAAACTCTTAAATTAAGGCTTTCAAAGTAGAGAATTCCAAAAATAAGTGGTCTTTCAGACTTCCGGTAAATTCACCAAAACTGTGACCAAATTCGAATATTTTTGAAATTCAAGAAGTGAAAATATTTGTTTAAACAAAATAAAATCCAACAGTATGGGTGCAAAGTTGATTTCCAAAAGAATTAAGTGGTCTTTGAGACTTTCGGGAAGTTTTACCAAAAATGAAATCAAATATTTCTGAAATCAAGTCAGTGAAAATTGAGTGTTCTAATTGAAATTCTACAGCAATTTTTCACTGTAGTATTCATTAGTGATCCTTACACTCCCTGTTTGACAAAGTAAACAATTGCAATAGAAAACACATTCGAAAGTATAAGACTGATTGAGTTATTTATTCTAACTGCTTAAACTATTGAACTAAAATGAAGAATATTACGACTAACTATGTCGATGCAAAACGCCACATTCGTTATGTTTGTAGATTATGCTCTTTATTTGCTATTAGATTTTGCAATGATTATTTCCTTATTTTCTTATAGATCGCATTCTGCATTGCATATGTAACTGACGACGGCCAAACATTTGTTTCCCGTGCAATCAGGGTCAGAGAGGAATACGAAGGAAAGGGTATTATGAAATGGCTGCTTCGAAATGTAAAAGACATTGTTGTAGACAAAACAAAAATGAAGTATGAGGCGTGTACAAGTTTTAGAGATTTTAAATCCACCATTAGCCGGATTAACAAAGGAGAATGTTATATCACTGCAGAGAGGGTAAGATAACATATAAAGGTGCCAAGTTATCGAAAACAAAATCAAAACAATTGGAGTACTGAGGGACGTGGGAACTGATTTGTATTTTTTTTTATAACCTACTTAACCCAGAGCGGTAGCGAGGGGTTAAATTTAAGAATATAAAGGCCAAGCCCATGGTTAAATGGCAATAACCATATACCTGACATGAATTATTTCGATTCGAATATATAAATGTGACAGAAAAATTGAATTTTCCATTCTGAAGTGAACTAGGAGAACTAGGAGGATTTCCCGTCTCCATTGCTGTCTGTGTCTATGACGTCACAATACACAATCTGACGTTTTCAAATAGATACATGTTCAAAATTCAAATCGACAGCAAAACAATACAAATTTACCTGTCTGAATTGCATGATTTAGTTAAAAACTGTTCTTAACATTTATTTCCTTCTTAAACTAAGACGAGCAAAATTAAAAACATTGTTTTTTTTTCGTCCCGTTTACTCATATTCCGCTACCATTTGCGCATGTGCGAAATATATGGTTATATAGTATTATACTGGAACAACGGCAGTAGAATACCGAAGGAACAAAGCACAAGATTACACAAATCAAAGTCCAGAGACAAGGCAAATGCAAGAACACAAAAAGACGGAAGACCAAAGACACCACATGCCCATAAAACACGCGAACATTACATACACAACACAAAAAACTAAAGCACTAACAGTGTGAACTCTCAATAAACAAGAGTGACATCAGGTGCTCCAGAAGGGTAAGCATGTCCTGCTCTGTGTACAGCACCCATCACACTGTCAGTGGGTCAATCCAGGGTAAAGTCAAAACCGGTAATGTCAAATTGACGATTGACGATTAACAAAAGCCACAACAGAATCATTGATAATACATAAAAAAATGAAAAAGAATGTAGATGGGGTAAATGTCAAGGATACAACATCCCATATCCAGGTTAAAACGACCCAAAACAAAGCATCTAGGGGTCACCGTACGGTCTTCAACACAGTGAGGATCCTCACACCATATAGCAAGCCCTAAATGGCCCCAAAAAGGTAAAAAAGTTAATAAATCAATGGAAACAAACCACATCCAATGACACAAATATCAAGAAACTAAAATTTTATAAGAAGACAAGGACAAGCCAATGACCAACATATTCCTGACTTGGGACAGGCGCCAAAACTATGACAAACTTCATCTAACCAAAAAGACCAATATAAAAATTTGAAAGCTTTTTGTGCATCTGCAGCATATATATGCAACAATTCTATCACAAAACTGAAACGCTTAATCCAAAAATGTAGAAGGAGTTCCACTGACAAGTTCACAAGCGTCAAAATAGACATCTTGGGCCTATTGTTTGCACAAACACCGATATCAAAAATCCGAAAGCTTATTGCACATTTGCAGCATATATGCAACAATACTATAACAAAAAAATAAAACACCCAATCCAAAAATGTAGGAGGAGTTCAACTGACAAGATCACATGTGTCAAAATAGACATCTTGGGTCCTCATGTTTTCACCAAGACCAATATTAAAAAATCCGAAAGCTTATTGCGCATCTGCAGCATATAAGCGTCAATTCTATAACAAAATTAAAACCCTTAATCCAAAAATGAGCGAGGAGTTCCACTGACAAGGTTCGTCTAACGGACAGACTGACGGACGCAACCAAAACAATATCCCTGCATTTTCTTCAGAAAAGTGCGGGGATAATTATATAACACAATAAAAGTATACATAATATGTATAAAGAAAAAATGTGTTTTGAAGATAGAAAATCGCGCCCATGTACATATAGGTATATATTTTTAACTGAATTATCACAATAATATTAATGTATATATAAGACACTTTTGATTTCTTTGATAAATAAATAGGGAATAATACATGGAAAAATCCGTATCACATGTCGTATCATCCCGAGTTACCAATATCAGCCCGAGGGCCTCTGACATGTACGACCCAAGACCAACCAACATACCAAACATTATCAACCTACCACTTCTACTTATTGAGAAATGGACTTAAGCAGAAAAACTTAACGTGGCCACTAGACCGTGAAATTGTGGTCAAGGACAAAAGTCAACTGCCAGACTGACATGTACTACCCAAGACCAACCTACATNNCAAGGACAAAAGTCACCTGCCAGACTGACATGTACTACCCAAGAGCAACCTACACACCAAATATAATCAGCCTACCACTTCTACTTATTGAGAAATGGACTTAAGCAGAAAAACTTAACGTGGCCACTAGACCGTAAAATTGAGGTCAATGTTACATGACGTTATGTCCGACATGTAGCACTAGATTAGTACTACCACTGGACCAAATATGACGTTCAATACAAAGGGTTTTCAAAATATCCTGTATTCAGTAAATGTTAACGCCGTCGCCGTCGTCATACTTTGCACGCCTATGTCTCGCTTTCCGCGACTTTCGTCGTGGGCGAGACAAAAATTCAATGCTACATGTAACTATCATGGTAAAGATGTATGACCTTTTATTCAGTCATAAAAAGAAGTTTGGCGACTTATTGTGTTTACTCTGTTTCTTATTATGAAGTCTCCCAAAGGAAGTTTGGGTTATTTCTTTCTTTATTTCTATTCTACGAACGTTGTCAGAATGTTTTCTCAGAAATGGGTGGTCGAAACTTAATGAAACTTGAACCACTGTAGATACCAACCCCAAAGATGTGCAGGAAGGCCTTGGAATTTTCAGAAAGACCATCGTCATTGATTACGTTGAACTTTGATCACAAACTTTGTGATTGGAAAAACTCGCAAACCGTAAAAGATAGCTGTTAGAGTGTAATGACAAAAATGGTTTTGTCGTGGCGGACCTTCATAACATTAAGACTTAAACTCTATGGTGAACCGTTCATGATTTATGCTCTTGAAAGGTTTGTCACATCTTTAAATACATTTTTCTTAAAAACGATAAGAGATAGAAACCTTCACCCTTTTCCAATCAACTTAGGTTTTATGTGTTACATTTAAAAATTCCAAAGTCAAAGGTTATTGGTTACTTTGAACTTTGACCTGAGACCTTATTATTGAATTTATTTATAGAGCGTAATAGAAAGATGTAATGGCGACAATGTGTGTCCTGTTAAGATCTACATTTGCTTCGTTGGGTCCACAATTATTGGACCAGCCGTTTTGGGCCTATGGACTAAAAGCATTTTTGATATCTGATTTCGGAGTTTTTACTTAATAGCTTTAAACACAATGGAGATACAAAGAAACATTCAATAAAAAATAAGAAATGTTTAGGAAGACGTTACCTTCGAGAATGAGGACAAGGCCAAAGGTCAATGGCACAGTCAAAACACTTAATTCCAAGTAAAAGTGTCAATACGTCTTCATATTAAGCTTAGAATTCTGGTTTTCTGATTGACTTAACACAAAGAACATTATGACTCAACTTCCGGGAAAAAACCTGTGAATTGATCATTGACATTGAAAATCGG
Source organism: Modiolus philippinarum (assembly GCA_002080025.1). Lineage (NCBI taxonomy): Eukaryota > Metazoa > Mollusca > Bivalvia > Mytilida > Modiolidae > Modiolus > Modiolus philippinarum. The sequence continues at coordinate 38,683 of MJUU01061523.1, read as the reverse complement.
CATACTAGTATTTTCAAAAAATAGTTGTTCAACTAGATGAAAGTTTTATGCATATTAATGTCACTTAAAATTATCCTACTTCATAACATTAAAAATAGAAATAATTTTTCCGATGCAATCATGACTTAGAGTATACAGGTAAATCAAAGGTAGTGAAAGCACTGAAAGACACCCAAGTTCTTCAGGCCATGGATCGATGGTTCCCCTAAACGTTGTACGCTAACACAACGAACTAATGAAGCAAATGTGATTTATGTAAAGAAAATATAGAAAGGTGAGCAAAATGTAGAAAATGTAAAAATTGCAACCAAAGCTGGTGCGGCCTATATCAGCATGTGGTGAACTTTTGTGTTTTCCAGTCTTCCTGTCAGAAATGTCATGATCAAGAGCTCACAGCAAAATAGAGATGCGAATTTGTGGCAGCCGGTGTTCTTAATGCCCAAAGACAGACAAACGTAAACAGTACATCAATCAACTTGTCCGACATCTCGTGGAAGACGAGAGCATATCTTCAAAGGTGAGGACGCAGCCGCGCAGTTTTTATCACATATTATGAAAGAGCTCTCGCATTATAAAGATTCAATAGAGGTCGCGCATAATGCTAAAGCAATTGATCTCTACCTCATATAAGAGGTTCGAATCGATCGTCACGTGGTTCGTCTTAATAAGATTATATACAACTGTACTAAAGTTATGTATGTGTACATAGCCAATAAATTAAACCTTACGTTTGTCGATTCGCTAAACTTCCTACCAATGAAATTAGCCAATTTTCCCAAGGCATTTAGACTGACAGATATGTGTAAAGAATACTTCCCACATTACTTTAATCGTAAAGAAAAACATGAATATATAGGACATTATCCTGAGAAAATCGGATACTGATGCGATTATGTGTTCCGACGATAGAAAAAGATTTTTGGAATGACATCGCCCAAAATCTGAAAATTTCTTCGATTTTAAAAACGAAATGTTGATTTACTGTTAAATGTCGATTTATTACGGAAAAGATGTCTGCGTTTTCGCGAACTCATGTTGGAAACGACTTCGTCCAGTCGTAACAAGAAAATGAGAGCCAGGAATAACACCGTAAGGATTCAAATATATTTCAATATGGGTACACGAATATCACCAATATTAAAAGAAACCCAGATAGGAAAAATTTCTTGGATAACCTTAACATTCAGGATCGTCTTAATCCCAGGGATAGCTTTTTTGGAGGTCGAACAAATGGTATTCGATTTCACTACAAGCTAGAGCTCGAGAATGAAACCATTGAATATTATGACTTAATATCTTTGTAGCCATGAACAAACAAGTATTTAGATACCCCGCAGGTTATCCAAATATCATAACTGACAATTTCCAAGACATGGCTTGCTACTTTTGAATAGCAAAGGTGAATGAAGTAACACCACGAAATTTGTTCTATCCGGTATTACTTTATACTTTAATTTGGAAACTCAAGTAGAACGTGTGCTGATACAGAGAATAAACACCCATGTGTCTGCAATGAACCACAACGAGCGCTCGTGAGAACATGGACACTTGTCAAAACCATTGAAAAAGGCTAAATGATTTTGAAAATGTATTAAGTCTACCATTTCGAATCGTCCACCCAATACTATAAATTGACTGGAGACGGTGGTCTTTTCGCACAATATGTGAATATTTTTTTGAAAATAAAGCATGAGGCATCTGATTTGGCGGGAGGGTGCAAGACAGAGGAAGAGAAATGGAAATTCATTCCTTTGTATGAGGAAAAAGAGGGAATATGGTTAGACTACGACAAGACCGGATTACGCAGATTTGTAAAAGTGTGCTTTAATAGTTTCTTTGGTAAATTTGGTCAGAAATTGGGATTAAAGCAATCACGTTTTCTATACGAATCTGACGCTTACACACTCTTCCAGATGTTATCGGACCCAAAAAAAGGAGCTGTACGATTTTCACATCATAACACCTGAGATTCGTGAACTGAATGCACGGATGATCCACTGTTTCATCCAACTGACACTAAAACCAACGTATTTTAGCTTCTTACACAACGATGTGTGCTAATCATAGAAATAGTCGGAGAAGATTGTTTGTGTATGGATACAGATTCCCTAATATTCGTCGATAGGTATGGTACTAATGTAAAGAATCTTCCTGTGAGAAACTACCTCGATGAACTCACAAACGAGATCTCACGTGAACATAAAAATATCGTAGAGGACGTTTCCGGTGGACCAAAAAATTATGCCAATAGGACTACAGGCGGATCTAATGTGTGCAAGGTACTTGTATTACACTGAACTATGCTAACAGTTGCTTAGTGAATTTTGACGCTGTGAAGGAATTGGTAAAAGACAAAACAAAAGACTCCATCACCATAACTAATCCATCTTAATTATCGAGACATGGCAGGAAAATAAAACTTTACAACAAAAAAAAGGACAAAGAGTATAAAATTGTATACATGAAACATGTCGTCCATCCTAATTTGTGACCTGTCTATACGGACATTGAAAAAAAAACAAACAATCAAGGAAAAAGTGAACATATATAGAGATGCATATCTTTATTGTTAAAATTGAATATTTTTTTTACAATTAAACACTAATATGGAATCCATCGAAATTGTTTCTGTTTCAAGCCGGGCGGCTCTCATTCAGTTTTCCCCTCCACAATACCATGACCAATTTGTCTATCTACTTTCCGGCTAATTAATCCTGTTGATGTATGTAACTCTGCGAGAGGAGTCTTAATTTGTTCGAATCCCAATGGTGTTATCTTTGGCGTAAATGCACAAACTGTATGCTTCAATAAGTCTATCAAATGACTATCTGGAATTCAAATTCCCTACACTTTAATATACCGATGATTGTTCAAATTAAGAAGAGGTCCTATCCGATCTTTATGGTAGTTCCACAGTCCGAAAGCTTTATTGAGGTCTTTTTCTTTAGGTACGACGTATTTGAGGGCATTTTCGAGGTTTTCATCTGCCTCTGATGCAGGCGACTGTTCTGGTATTTGTAACAAGTTCTCGTCGTCCTTGCTATTGCATTTAGTTAATAATTCGCACTTCATCTTGCGTATCAAGATCAGTTCCTTAGACATCTAGTAACGGTAGTGCCGGTTTAATCAACAACGGTATAACGGAGTGAAATTTCATAAGAACTTTTCTCTTTCTTGGTTTATTGATTTACAGCTGGCCAAGGTACGTATGACTTCTCTTCTTTTTGTACGAGTCAGTGATAAGTACGATTCCTTCTAATATGTTTAAAGCTATCTGAAATAAAGCCTTTATCTCATTATCAGTAATGTAATGTAGGAGATATTGCAACTGTACAGTAGTCTGAAAACGCACCCTGTCTTGCATGTCTGCTGCTCATTTTTCGACTGACAAAACAAATTAAGGTACCCGTAGAGCGTACACCACCGTGTAGTCACCCGGGAAAATGTTTGTGCACAATTGGTATTGTTTGTCCGTGAAAGGTGATAAACGTTTAAGAAGGTACGCGTGTCTTATGAAAGTGGCCTTGGCATAGCATTGTTAAAAATAGGCTGTTTGTCCAAGTAAGATCTCAGTAGCAAATGATAAATCTGTCTCTGATCCCGATAGTTACGGAACAAAACAACGAAGGCACAGATGGGTGATATGGTCTTAGCGTATGTTCCAGGCAGATACAGATTCTGTGTCAGGAATAAATCGCTCAAGTTTCGGTGATGAGACGTGACGGTAAATAATTGGATGCACTCATGGGGTTAAGTAATCTGCAACATGAGATCGCCCAACACTAAGACCATGTGATTTTGACCTTCAGTAAAATCCTGTATTTCGTCCGTGGAAGGTAGTCCTCTGTAACACGTAATGTTGGAAATCGCAGCATTCATGTCATCGAAAAAGGGGTTGATATTGCGAGTATGCATAGTCGATCTTGTTGCGAGGGACTGTAAACATACCAGACGCATTTTCTAGAATCTTCGTAAAATTCGTCTTCCCACAGCTGGAACTCCAACTGATCATCACGGTACTCGGCGTGTGGAAAGGTACTAGACTCTTTCTCTCCCACCAATTAGGCGCGCCGTCACTTGCACCGGCAATAGGTCGCGAGGCGAGTTCAGATCGTCACTCGGAGTCCGGCTGGAACTCAAATCGCACCCCGGGCCCCATCCGCAATTATCGAAGGCATTGTTTTGGCCAAATTGACTTCACGATTCTTGAAACTACTATTTATATAGACAGAGAAAAAGAGAAACAAGGAATTATGAAGCATTTAGTGTTTTTAAAAATCAAATCGTAGACTATATAATCGTTTACAGACAAAGTAGTTAAATCAAATAATGTCTTGAAGTCGTGAAGTGACATGGACATACAGAGATAAGATAACAGATAAGCGAGAACAACGAGACCACAAAATGTGGAAGAATACGATTGTATCTGTACATCGAAGTAATCGTAATCTGCTACATTTACATCCATGAAACTAAAAAATTCTTTTTCGGATCGACGTCCTAAACGGTCAAAAAATACTGCCTGAGGGGGACTGTTTAAGTAGATGGCCACCCAATTTTCTCCAGGTCTATGAAAACGTCCGTTTTGACAACGTACACACTCGGAAACGTGACATCTGTGTGAAGAATATGTCTAGAAAAAACACCTGAAATATCATCTCATGTAAGAATTATACGGTCCATCTGACGACCGTTAATTCTCCGGTATAGCGAAATTAACTTCCGTTGTCGATTTCAGAGGTCGGAATTATCTGCGTACGCGATGCAAGTGACGGTCTCTGGTAATACGGTTCCTAATTTCATTTCTAGTGGCACGAGATCTATATAGTTTTGATCCAGACAGGTTAGATCAAGGGGAAAGGCGTAGAAGGTGTATCCATTACCAAATTTTGTTCTGGAAATGCGGAGTTTGATTTTTTCGCAAGCTTCAAATAGGTTCAGATATTCCGTGGAATATATACCGTTATCTCCAAAATCCATCTTAAGCAGTCTGGCAGGAACGCTTTCCCCATTGACAAACAACCCCATGACTGTTCCAGAGTAGTGTTTGAAATAGTGGGTTGCCCCCCCCCCCCC
>MJUU01061523.1:0-33583 GCA_002080025.1 Modiolus philippinarum | reverse complement strand
TCATCGTTTCCACTCTTCTGGGAGATGAGACCGGCCATGACGAGTGACGGCCTTCTCGGGAACATGTTGTCACATATAAATTCTCCAGAGTCCTTTGCAAGGATGTTCTTTTTTTTATTTCTGTGTGACGAACGAAGAACTTCACCGGTTCTTTCTCGATTTGTTTGACGATGTTAACAACAACATCAGAGTCCATTTTCACTTTGCAGGTCTTGAACTTGTAACTTGTAACCGGGACTTTCTTCTCAAGACATGAAAGCGAAAGGATTGCTGGAAAGGTATAATTTGATGTATAAAGCAACTCCTTGGATGAGACATTTGTCTATGTTAAATACATCTTCAGTCAGTGGTCCTAGTTCAAATTCTCGGCTTAATTTGGTAAATTTATGAGGGTTTACGTATCCAGTATTAGTCTCGAGGGAGTCCATTTGGTTGTCGTCTTTTGAAAACAACTGACTCTGTAACTGAGACTTTTGTTGATCAGGGCTTCTCGACGGCATCATTTTAGATAGGCTTCCAAGGTACGAGTAAAATGATTTCAATTTATCCTTCCTGTGACCACATAGTCTGAAACAGTTGATTAATAATTCCAGTCATTCTTGAGCTTTTATTTCTGATCCATAGGCCTTCACGATCCTGGCTCGGACGTAAAGTGTACTGCGTTTCAAATATATGTATTCCGAACCTTGCCCAGTAATTGCATATTCAATGGCGGACAAATCTGTAAAATTAGTATATGGTCTAGTTTCGTCGAAATGTATCTCTTCCATAGAGAGCTGGTTAGGTGTTGTGAAGAGAAATAATTGTTGTGGTTAAGCAAAGTCTCTGTCTGTTTTACTCAAATATGCCATTATAATTTCTTCTTCTTGTTCCTGTGCGGTTTTTCTTTGTCGAAAACGTCAATAGTTCTGTTCTTGCTAGCAGTCGGTAGGAGAAAAGAACGTATTTTTACATGTTTTTGTACTCTTTGGGTCCACGTGTGAGGTGATTTGTCTCTTTTCCTTTTTCAGATCCGATTGAGCTCTCTACGCCACGGCAGCCGTAGAAGTGATTTGCTTAATCGGTACGACTATCTTCTCTGGGGCTTTAACGGGCACGTGAAATGTCTACAAATATTTTCTTCCTAAACCCCTTCCTGTCTGGGAGCGTCTGGTATGGACATAACGCTTAATTTTTCCGATTAATAGGTGTGTAAATGCTTGCTCTCACATGAAAGGGTATCTTTCAAAGTGTAACATTTTACACGTTTCTATATCTAGGAATAAACAATCTACGTCGTTTCTTTCCGTTGTATATACTCTGATTTAATCTAATTCCTTCACTCTCACTGGTAAGTAGTACGGTGATTCAAAAATGATGTTGTTTTCTGGACCTGTACTCTTCGAAGTAAATGACGTTCGGATTTCCCGACGAAAGTTCCGCTACAGACGTCAGAAAAGACGTATACCTCGACTTTTTTCGTGTAATTTAGATCGATCTCTGTTAAGGCCACTACCAAGTTTTCTTCGATCGTAATTTGTTTATTTAATTGTACGTTGAAATAATAAGGTTTGTTGTCAAAAAGCTTTTCGTCGTCTGATAATCTCACAACCATTCGCATGCTCATCTTTTCACAAACTGACGAAAGACACCGTTGTAAATCGATATTTATTGGATTCGGGATCCACCAATAGAATTTCTTAGGTCATTCCAGCCAACATATTTGAACTTCTTTGACTCTATTACATTTTCTCTTTTTAAAAATCTATCTTTCAAGTCGTGTCTGTATCTTTATTCACTTTTTGTAATTCCGGTTGATAGAAAAAGCCATTTATAGATTCGCCCAGGAGGCCTATTACTTGATACACAGGAATACCTTGTCGTACGTTAACTGTGACATATCTTAAATAGTTCTTCTGTCCATTTTTGGTGGTAGTCTCTTTGAAAAAGATAAAGTTTGTGCGTTATTCTGACTTAATCACAAATTTTTAATTTGTACAACTGCTTCTTTTCTTTTTAATTTCGACTGACGTCTTTTTTTTTTTGGTTTTGTTAGTTAGGCGCTTAATCTAACTTCGTCGGCGCTTTCTACATTGACATTTACTGGTTTAATATGTCCAAGCGAAAGGTGTGGTCGATTGTTATAGTCAATAACAGGGGCGGATCCAGAGTGCTGAGTCCCGGGGGGCACAACATAAATTCAATTTTACAAATTTTTTACCAGCATAGGCGGATTCAAGGTGGGGGTTCCGGGGGTTTGAACCCCTTTTCCTTTTTGGACGATCATATATTTTTTAATAAATATCCTGATATTTTACTAAGAAATGCCCATAAAAATTTTCGTGCCTCGTTCCGCTAAGCCAAATTTACTTTCCCTTCTGATTGGAACCCCTTTTTCTAATCCCTTTGTCTGGATCCGCCCCTGACCAGTTCCCCCATTTCTGTGTTAGTTGAAAATAGAACACATCACATACAAAATGCTGCATCCAGCTGTGGTGAATAGCACAGTCCTGGATAACGGGCTAACGAACTGTGCTGAAATGATTAATTTCTTGCAGAAAATTTGGTAGCGGCAATGAAATATTCGGGTTGTATTTTTCATGAGTTCAGATTTTCTTTTGTTACTGAGCTGTTTATTATAGAAAAGGCCTTTCTTTCTCAAAGCGAAACCTAGGAATGTCATCACCATACTCTTGAAGTGAAAGCTTTTTTTTTCGTTTGTCGTGTACAACAATTGCTCTGTAACCGATGTATTCATTGGTTTTGGAGGAAAAAAAGGGTTTCGGGAGATCATGGCCTAAGCTAAGGAGTAAAGGGACTTTAGAATTGCTAAATTTAGCTTGAAGTTCAATTATTTTAATGTGTTACTGTTTAGGAAAAGGTAACATTATCTTGAGAGTTTTATGAGGGGACCGGAGGGGCTCTTATTCCGTATTATATAGTAAATGGTTATTTCTTGTTTGGACAAAAATTGTTTGATATCTTTGTTTCTAATTCGCGTCTTTTATCCTATCTTACTTATTTCGGTGCTCTTCCTGTGAATAGGACGTCTTTTAATGCCGATATGACCTTCCTTGCCGTCTTGTCATACAAAGGTATAATCCATAGAAAACGGGAAAATACGTCATTTACGAACAATAGATATTTGTAATTGTCATTATGCGAATTAATGTTAGATAGATCTGCGAGGTCCATATAAAAGAAAGAATCGATCGTATGTACCACATGTTTCTAATCACATTTCTTGACAGGCCACAAGAGTCTTGATCCTGTAACCATTGTTTGATTCGTCCGTGTCCAATCTTAAATATACCCTCATCTTTGACAACCCTAAATAATTTATTGAGACCAGAAAACGAGTAGGGATGTTGGGAGTCGTACCATATTTCGTGTAAATAGTCAGACCAACTCATGGCGATTGACGACTGATAGGCTACGATACAGCTTGAATTGTCTTTTGTTTAAAAATAAAAATACGATATATATTTTTAAAATTTTATTTTATATTACAATTATTTATAATTTTGTGTGTTTTTGTTCTCATAGTTCATCTGCAAATTAAAATTCATAATTTCTTCGAAGCCAGAGGCGTCCAAAATGCCATAGTCGTCGTTTTAGTGACCATCTTCTGCATCCCATTTTTTTCGTTCGTTTTGCTAACACAATAATTTAAGAATGCTTCTTCTTTGCGTCGATTTTCTTCTGTTAAACAAGCAGTGTGGTATATATGTGTATATAACATCATGGATTCAGTCAGAACATTAGATAGAATGTTGTGTGATTGTTATTTATATATTTAAAGTGGTATATTTTTAGCACACAACACGTATTACATATGAAACATTGGATTCTGCAATTGCATCATAGCATACCTAGCTGATTCTGGTGTTCATTTTCTTCACAGCCAACTGATGTGTCATGTACTTCTGGAACAAAGCCTCTGATGACCAACATTACATCCTTCAACTGATTTAAGTTTGCTTATTTAATATAACACCTCTCTTTGTTTGACAAGGATTTTTCTATTCATCAGGTTTCCAGAGATCTGTCAATCAATGTTAATTTCCGACATTATTGTGGTTTTCCTGCCATTAGGACTTAGGTGAAAAGTCACTTCATTTGGATTGGATGGGAACGACGAACGTGTTTTTTATACAGTCGAGCGAATTCTTTGATCATTTTCAGATATGTCGGCCAATGACCTTTGGCCATACTTCAATCAATCGTGAAAGGCATGGCTATCTTCTGTACCTTTAACGATCCTTATTCATCAAGGCAATTCATTAACCATTTTTCTCGGGCCACGTAGGGGGGATGTGTCGTCCTTCTTTCGGACCTCCGAAATTCCACTGTGCCTGAAAACAGACAACTCTTCCAAAAACCCGAATGGTTCCTGGAATACATCTGTATTCTTTCATTGTCAAATTGCATGAACAAACGGAACGTCGTCTAGCATCGCTCAAGGGTATTTTCTTGGTTACCAGTTTCGATAAACCGTGAGGTTTGGTCGTCAAACAATTTACCTGATGGCATATGACATCCACGTCACTAGTGGTCAACAGGTAGCCGTATCGGAAAAGTCCAATTTCCATGTTAAATGCAAAGAAGGTAATAAGACGTTCTCTTGTTCTGTTTGGCCACTAGAAATATAATTTTCTTTATTGTTTAAGTTATGGTACACGAGTTCTAGAGTTTCAACAAAAAGTTGAACTTGCCAAATCAATCATTTTGACAAATTTTTTTTTCTCATTAAATTAAGGTAAATTGCTTAATATATTTATTTTCTAACATTGATGGATTGAAATATATTAACTTAATAGTTTTTCTTACTTTTTCGTGCTCTGATCTGTCAATCAATCTTGATATTTTTACTGCTGGTGGCTTTACAGTGATATTGATTTGTTATGGTAAAGTGCATTATTAAGGGTGTGAGATGATCAGCCAATCAAAATGCAGGACCGGTAGATTGGAGTTTTTGGAGGGAGGTCATGAGGTAACGTGGTGTAATCACCACTCAAAATACAGGACCAGGAGGGAGGTCTTGGGGTTTTTAGATTAGATTATACTTTATTCTGGCAAACTGTTGTAGTTAAGATGGTATAAATAATATCCTAATTATTGCTAGTAGTCCTCAGTCATTTGAAAGTGATACAGGAGGTGTGTTAAACATGAAAGATCACGTGATTTGTTAAAACAATCAAAGTGCAGAAACAGGAGGCCGTTTATCTAATCCAGCAGCATAGTATATAATTTGGCGATTGAAATTAGGGAATTCCGCTCACATGAAGTATAGTTCGACACGAAAATGTTTAATTCAAAGAAAATATTATCGCAAATTGTATCTAACGAAGACTAAAATGTAATGTATTTCCGTTTAATCCATTCAAACAACAAGTTAAAAATTCACAAACAAGGACGAACAGCGTCTCAAATGTAAAACAAAACCCAGCAGCAATAATTCTATATAAACTGGAGGGGAGATGGGGTTAAAATAATAAAGCTGTTAACCCTAGAATCCTTCAATTTGGACGTAACAGTGGATATCGACGGGATATTCTACACTACTTATCCCTTCAAATGGCTTTGGGTTCCCATGACCTGAAGATTTTACACGAATACTCGCCTCTCACTGATACTACCGATGTCTACTGCATAACAAATCGACTATTTATTAAGCCCTTTGGGAAGCTTTGAGTTAGATTTTTCCTTCGTAGTGCGACAGTGTTTTATCACCAGTCTTGGTTCCTTGAGCTAGCCGATAGCTTAGCGACGAGCACTATTTTACCCATCTTTCTAAATTACGTTCTGTCCTATTCTTTTGGGTTTTTTGTCCTATATGGCATGCCAAATTGGACACAAAAGCTATTTCTTTTTTTAGAAATTCATTTTTTTAATATTAAAAAAGAATTTCTAATATAAGAAAATTTTTTTTTAATATTCGAAAATCATTTTTTTTTAATATTTTAAATTGTTTTTTTTTTAATATTAGAAATTGATTTCTTAATATTATAAAAGAAAAAAATATTTTTTAATATTACAAGCACATTTTCTTATATTAAAAATGAATTTTCAATATAAGAATTTGATTTTTCGATATTAGAAATTGATTTTTTAATATTAAAAAAGGAATTTCTAATATTAAAAAAATGATTTTCTAATATTAGAAAATAGTTTTTAATATAAGAAATTTAATTTTTAATATTATAAAATCAAAGTGGAAAAAAAGGCTATTTTTTAATATTGAATTTCTAATATTACAAAATGATTTTCTAATATTAAAAATTCATTTTTAATATAAGATTAGAAAATCATTTTGTAATATCAGAAATTCATTTTTATTATTAGAAAATCAAAGCTATTTTCTTATACCATAAATCATTTTCTAATATTAAAAAATCATTTTCTAACATCAAAAATTGCTTTTTTCATATTAGAAAAAGAATTTCTAATATAAACAAATGATTATTTTAATATTAGAAATGACATTATTTTCTAATATAAAGTATTCATTTTTCACTATTAGAAATTGATTTTTCAATATTAGAAAATGAATTTCTAATATAAGAAATCATTCTTTTAATATTAAATAATGAATTTGTAATATTAGAAAATGAATTTCTAATATTACAAAAGGACTCTTTTTTGTCAACTTTGGCTTGCCATAGTCTTAGAGTTAGTAGTCAACCTGTTTTGAGTTTATTTGTATGTTTATTATACTATGGGAAACGGGATAGAGAAAGGAGGTTTGGGTGCCAAGAAACCAGTTAAACCCTACTGCTGGCTTTTGCTACTGCCGGCTATCCCGAATTCCTATCTTTATTTACATTTTTCTCTTGTCTTTCCTATGTGTTTATTAGTGCAGTTAGCTTGTGAATTGTGACATGTTATTATAGGTGTTTACTGTTGTTACCTTTTGTTTGTAATATACAAAATGTGTGGAACATTCTAAAATTCAACATCTCCCCTTTTCATCTCTTTGAAACGGATAAGAATAATATGTAGAACGCACGTGCATATAGAGATAAATGATAATGATGAAAAATATAACAACAAACTAATTCTGGAGCAAGAGATAGCACCAATGCGCTGGAAATTAGAATTAATTTACTTGTCATTTGAACATATCATACATCGGGAAATAAATACCGAACAATAATATGATTAGTTGAACAGTAAAAATAATGATTTATTTATCAATCATGAAATAATCAAATAATTCTTGTAACTTGTATTGCAGGAAATGAAAGACTTTATGATAGAGAGATCAAGGCTGAAATGTACCCTGGAGAACATGGCCGATAAAAACCAACAATTAATTGAATTAAATCATACCTCTCTGTGTGAAATATTTGAAAATGAGAACTTAACAACTGGATTATTTGGAGTCGAGAGAATTTTAGTCACTGGAGTTCCATATAGATTAACAACATCGAACGTTCAATATATGTTATATGACACCACTATGGCCATAGGTTCTCATTTACATCACGTTGGGAAAGCCTTGCTTACATTTGGGGTTGGGTTTTCAATAGTCCACGGTTTTATGTATTACATAGATGTATATGGTAACATTGACGATAATTTTAAAGACCACATACTGAAACATGTTGAGAGCTCTGTAACAATGAAACATGATGACATTTTTATTCGAATTTTTTATGGCAAACATTTACCTCTTCAAAAAATCAAAACAAAGCTTGAAAGCATTAATTTTATAGAACATCCACTAGACTGTGTTGACGGCTTCATAAGCGTAGAAGGAAAACTACAGTGACTTCTATAAAAACTGAAAAACTGAATAGTTCAGATTTCTAAACATTTACTGCAAAGTACAAAGGTACTAAAAATCTTTAAAGAACTAACTTAGAATGAATTTACATTTTGGAACCTCAATTAACCTTTTGAGTACCAATATGTACTTAGCAAAAGCAAGATAGGGCACGTTTGCGACGACATTCGCTAAAAGGCAGCAGTGTAGAGTGAGACTTGGTCACTGGACTTGGTGGACTGTCCGATACAAATTCCATATAGTCTTAGGTATCGGACTTCATTTAAGATTTGTTACCGATTCAAAACTTAGGGAAATGTAAATTTATATTTAGATATATTATTAATTGGATATTTTTCAAACTTTTCCATTGGCCAGAACATAATCACATGACCTCCTATATTATGTGAGGTTGCATGGAAACGATATATTAATAAGTAGTCGACTGACTGCATGGGTGATATTGCAAATTTCTAAAAATAACTCAAAATGTCATTCTTGTTCCCGTTACTTAAAAAATCATTTACAGTTTCCATTATTGCATTTTAACCAGTGCAAATGTAAAATTTGATAGGGAAAATTAATTAAGGCATATTAAACTGAAATTCAAATTTCCTTCATATAACATATATGACTAATAAACGAAAATGTGATCCAGAAATATACTTAACAAGAAATTCTTTATTTTGCTTCATGTTCTTGTTTGTAAACACTTCAGATAAGAAGGAAAAAATAAATGTATGTGAATTACAAATTTTGAAATGTAGGAAATGTATGCAAGAGCATATTTAAATGCCAATAAAAGAAAATTTCAAAATTAGGAAAGTAAAATGGAATGTATGTTCACGGTGCGGAATGATAAAGGACTTTTCGGGCTTTTTCTCTACGTTGCCAGACTAATCGGGTTCAGCAACGGACTTTTTGTGGTTTATAACGAAAACACGGAGGTTAGTGTGTCATTTTTCTTTCAAAATATGTATGTTATCTAATTCATTTCTCGAAATGTTTTACGTTACGGAATTCAGCACTAATTTTATTACATATATCGGCATATATGATCACTTAGGCATATTCCTGCCTCTTAAAATCTGTAACACAAAGGGTAACATTCCGATGAAAATGCGAGGACTGCAACCTTTTACAAGCTGTTTTGATAAGTTAAAGAATATATTGGGGATATAAAGTACATATAAAGGAGACTTTATAAACGGGGAATATTTCTTTTGCTTTTAAACACTGCTGCTTGTGTATAAATACTGATTATTACGAGTTTTTAAAATTATTCGATGCACAGGACTTCGTGTGTTCGCGGCACGGAACTAACCGCGCTAATTGTGCATATGCACCCTATAACTGAAAAGTACGGTTGTCCACTATCTACATCTGTACTGGTGCATGTTTCAAATATGAAAAAGGTGTTTAACATCTTTATGATATTTGGATGGAATAAATGGAATAAATGGATATGAAGATGAGGTTTGACTTTCTTGTCACGTCTGTGAATATCCTGTGTCAGTGGGTGTTTTTGATGGCCGGAATAGTCTAAAACACTCATTTGCCTCAAAAACTGGATAATTACTTTCTTTCTGCATATCATCATTTTTTTGCAAAATATCTGCGAAATAAAGATTCATATAATCGAAAAACTATATCAAATTCTAGAAACTAAAATTCTAGTCGCCCCTTTGAAAACTTGATTCTCACTTGCTTATACGGGTCTGCGTGTATTTAATGCTAAAAATAAATGTATTTCAATCTATCACAAACTTGTATGTTTTTACATTGGCGGATGCAAGGGCGGGGGTATCGGGGGTTGGAACCCCTTTTTGGACAATCGTGGGTTTTAAATGAATATACTCATGTTTTACTATGAAATACCCCCGAAATTTCCTTTCTTATTTCTTATTTGAACCTCCATTTTCAAATTGCTTATATCCGCGCCTGTTTTAAAGCATGATAAAATTAAATGAACAGTGCTTTTATTTACGGGGAGGGTGAAATATTTTGAATTTCGTGACTCTATAGTTTGTGTCAAACATTTAAAAGCTCTACTTATAGCTAAGATATGACATTTATCTTTTAAGACATTTATAAATTCTATGAGAATCTTACTTTTCAACGACAAATACCGAAAATTCCCATCTGTACATGTATTGGAGTAAAATGGGAAAATAAACAGTTTCCTCACCGTTCATTGAAGATCTTATGGTGGCTTTGAGTTGTTATTACTCCCCTTTGGGTCGTTGTCTCTTTGACACATTCCCCGTTTCCCTTCTTTTTCTTAAGTTTTTCAGAATTATATAACAATTAAAAATTTACTTTAAACAAAATAAATAGCATTAATATTTCAACTATTTAGAAATTAGCCTTAACATTAGGAGGAATGGTTCCAATTACGACATTTTTTTGAATGAGATAAAAAAAATAACTTCTTTGATCTTTGAAACAATTTAGCAAAGTAGCATAAAGCATTATTACATAAACAATAAAAAGTTACACTCAGTTTTTTCACGATCCCAACATTGGAAGTTCGAAATAGTGAACCTGATTGATTGATTGATTAGTTAGAGTTTAACGTCCAGTGGCAATATGTCAGCTATATCAGGACGAGAACAAGTTAATCAATTCAAAAAATATAAGTAAGAGAAGAAAGAAACAAAGGTGGAAGGGACAACCGGGAAAACGCGTTTTGATTACCAATGGAAAAGGGTAGAAATGGGTAGGGGCAGGAAATTTAGCCTTCTATACGAGCCCAACAGTGAACCTGAAATTACAATTAAAAAAAAAATGACCAGAAACGTTACAATCTATGGATTTTAATAGTGTCATTTTTCAACATTGTATTAAAATGACCAACGTTATTTATCTTAAAGGCACTTCACTTTTTGCAAATGGGGGGGGGGGGTATAATTTGTATCTTTCAATAACTAAAGTCATAAAAGTGAAAAGTCATAAATGATCCAAAATTATATCCCTATAAGGGTTTTTGTTAAGCTTTTATTTGATACCAAAGTTTTGTATATTTCTATCATTTTTAGAAAATTTAAGAGCTGAAGATAAAACTTAAGGGAAACTAAAAAAAAACAGAAATTGAGGTGGTGTACTAGAGAAAAGTGGCTCTATTCCGCCTTTGCGTGCAAGTTATCCGTCATAGCTTTTTCTATTTAGCGTTTTTACAACAATTATGTGGTGCAGGCGGATGGGCAAATTAATTTCGGCACTCAGTCTTGCAACATACAGTGGCGGATTTAGGGGGGCGGGTTGTCCGGGCACCCCTTAGGTTGGAAAATATTTAAAATTCCGAGGGGTTTTTGGAAAATTGGGTTCCGGGCCCCCTTTTTGAAAAATTATGGATCGGACTTCCCTTAGCAGAAAGTCTGGATCCGCCACTGACATATGGTAAACCAAGATGAAAAATTGAACAAAAATGGACCCATTCACTTCATACTTATAAAGCAACAATGTACCGAAATGCAACTGGTCTGAGTTCTGCAGATAGGTATTTCTACAACCTATGGCTTTTCAGTGCAAAGACATTGAGTAAATTAACATGTTAGTANCACTAAGGTTTTGTGTGAAATGTCTGGTCCATACTGACTGCATGTTCTTTTTTTCAATTATATTTGGTGTACAACCGTGGTTTTTTCCCCATATTTTAGTACTAATGAAGTTAATTATTGAAAATACATGTTATGGTATTATATAGAACAGAAAACTAGAAAATGACATGACCCCGCGCAAGGCTTAAATTGAGGTGTGATTTCTTAGTAATGATATTTGTGTCTGTAAGACATATATGATGCCCCCGCAAGTCAAGCAAACCAATATGACTGTATTCAATATTAATAATTTGTACAAATTAACTTTTAAAATCATAATCCTTACAACATAAACATGCTTAATATTGGTAAAAATGACCTACAAAATAATGACTTTGTACCATAAACACTGAAGTTGCAAGGACAAATAATGTACATGTAAAAACAATACTATGACAAAATTCAACAAATGCATATTTTTTGGCTAAATAAACCAAAATTAAAATCCTTGCCACACGCACATTTTTATAATAAGTGCATATGATATGCTAAATAAGAATTTCCTAGCATAAAAGTATAAGGAGGAGTTGCATGCACAAACTATGTACACTGTATAATTTAGTAATTCACCCGAAAATGACTAAGTTCAACAATGTATATTTTGCAGAAAAATGTACCAAAATAAAAATCCTTCCCACATACACATCTTCATTATAGGTACAAATGATTTGCAAAATAAAAACTTCCTAGCATAAAAACTGTAGGAGTTGCGCGGACAAACTATGTACCCTCTATGGCAAAAATCACCAAAAATGACAAAGTTCAACATTGTATAATTTTCACAAACCATGTATCCCCCTCGGACGGACGGACGGACGGACGGAAGACGGACGGACAGGGTAAAACAATATGACCCCCGACTATTCGTCGCGGGGGCATAAAAAATGCAATTATAAACAGATTAACATGTGTTTATGTTTGCAGATGTAACAATATTGTGGACATTTTTTTTCTTTTAGATCTATTTATCAATAAGTTTTTCTTTCTCTTTATTTTAAAATGTGCAAAATAATACACGATTAGTCCGTTTCCAGTGGTGTCAAATTAGTCCGGTGCCAGAAATTTTAATAATATCCCGTAAACACAAAAAGTCCGGTGCCAATGGTTTACAATAAAACCACGTTTTCTGATAAACCAACACGTTTAAAAACTTAAAAATATGCTGCTGACATTGTTAATTTCGTACTACACACTGTGCTAGGCAGTAGATAGTTCGAATAAAGGAAATGTGACTGTATTTGGACAAAAAAATTGTGATTTACAATTTGCTCTTTCTTTCTGTGCATTGGTGTCGGAACTTTTGAAGAAACTAGACGGTATGGGATGTTTATATATGGATAAACAAAGAAAATAAACATTCCGATATTCCGTGAATATAATTCTGATGATACTAAAGACCTCTTTTCTTCTCCTGTGTACAAGTTTTGACATCAGGTATGATTTTCGCAGCCCGATTAGTCCGCTTCTGAACCCGATTAGTCAGGCAACGCAGAAAAAAGCCCGAAAAGTCCGTTACCATTCCGCACCGTGATGTTTTAACTACTAAAGTAATGGCAAAAGTGTTTGAATTAATGTACATCAATTCAATTAATAATACAACAAAAGGATAATACGATTACACAAAATAAAATTATATATTACCTAAGAAATGTAATAACACACGAGAAAAATGCAAAGATTTTTTTATGAAATATTTACACAAGGTCTTAAATAAATCGTTAATTATCGATTCACAAAGAATCTTCGTCAGGCGAGGTTGGACTTTTTAATATCTGAAAATATCTTTGTTGGTATTGATCAGTGCATCGTTTATACGATGGGAATATATTAACAGCAAAAAAGTTTTTAAGTATAACAACAATAGGTATACTATCTACTGAAAAACTATAAAGTTTAAACTGATATATTAGTTTTTGTACTGTGTTAAAATAACTTTGTTAATGTAATACTTCAAAATTCAAAATACAAAAAGGTGAGTTTAAAAAAAGTTGTCTTCAATTTTTACTTTTTTTCAAACGTTTCTCATCTTTCTCATTAAGTGCACCAGGTTCAAGTGTTCTAAGCTGGTATATACAAAATCTCTCTCTGAGTTTGCGGGCTTCTTTATCCATTGATGAATCACTTTCAATTATCTATGTTATGTCCTCAAACCGATCCCAGTTCTTTAAAAAATGCCTGGTAAGAAGACAGTCCCTTTCTTTCACACTGAATGAATGGTGATTGTTAAACCTTTTGTTGAAGTTGTCCCCCGATTCCCCAACATACTGTAATTTACAAGACTGGCATGTGAGGACATAAACAGTGCTTTTTGATTTACAATTTGAGTCCTCATAAATTGCGTATTTTTGTCCAGTAACAGTGCTGGTACATGTGTTTTCGGTATTGGCAGCTCTGCAACAAGCACAGTTACTTCTACCGTAAGGCCTGTAGCCTTCTATTGTGGATTTAGGCTTTTGCGATATTTTAGCTGAAACAAGTATGTCTTTTATATTTTTGGCCTGCGAAAAGATGTTTATTGTGGAGCTTTAATTTTAAGTAGGGATCATTTTCTATAAGGTTCCAGTGTTTGTGTATAACTCTTGGGGTTGGCTTTAGGTCTGGATGGTACTACATGTAGCATCCTAGCTCTGTCGATATGTTTCTCCTTCTCGAAAGATGAAGAGATATTTTGGTCTTTAACCACGTACGACAAGATGGTTTCTGAGTTCGCCGAGTCTATGGTTTTGGTTTTGTTCCATTGAACAAATTCTTTTGATGCGGACCGCTTGACTGAAAGGGATGCTTTAACACAATGAGGTGAGAGAAATTGGTGCTTGTCTGTCTTTTAAGTGTGAAGATCAAATCTCACAGTCCCGTTTTGTAATATTGTGGTGGTGTCCAAAAAAAAAAAAAAAAAAAAAAAAAAAAAAAANAAAACAAAACAAAACAATCAAAAAACGAAAAACAAAAAAACAAAACAAACAAAATAAAACAAAACAAATTTTATCCGTACATGAATCGACAGTAAATTTAATTGTAGGATGGAACTCATTACAATGCCGCAGAAACATGTCAGGTTGTTCAGATGTTTTTTTTTTCCATTTCATATCTATGTCATTAATAAAACGGAATCACGACATTGGTCTAAATGGATCATTCGAAAGGAGCCTTTGTTCTAATTCTTCCATAAAGATATTAGCATATGATCGAGCTTACTTTGTTCCCATGCTCGTGGCATCTATCTGCAGATAGTGTTCAGTGTTGAATACAAAATTAATGTTTTTCGAGTACTAATTTCAGATGTTCTACCAGACATTTGGTGGGAGGGTTCTGATCCTTTCGACCGTTCCATGCATTTTCACGAGCTCTTATGCCTCCATTTTGAGGGATATTGGTATATAAGGAGGATACATCCATATATATTAAGATGGTATTTTCAGGGAGGGGATTTAATGACTCCATTTTCTTTAAATAATTTGTAGTGTTGTATATATGAATGAAGTTGTTTCACATTTTTTCAGTCAGATGGTCATTGGCCGAAACAATTGGTCTTCCCGGAACACCTTCCTTATGCAACTTAGGAAGGAGATAGAATCTACCGGCTTTGAAATTGGCCAAAGATATTCAAAAGTTGTGAAAATATTTCTTGGTGTCCATTTCAGAGAGTGTTTCTTTATTTGGGTTATTGATGGCGTTTTTCTTGTAAAACCTTCAATTACCAAGTTGTCGATTTCCTTCTGCAATATAGTCGTCTTTGTTAAGAACAACTACTGCACTCCCTTTATCAGCTGGCTTTATAATTATATTGTCACGATTTGTCACGTTTTTTTCACGATTGTCACTTCAGCAAACGGTTTAACAATCACCGCTCATTCAGTGTGAAAGAAAGGGACTGTCCCCTTACAAGGGATTTTTAAGAACTGGACATCGATTTGAGGACATTACATTTCAGATAATTGAAAGTCATTCATCTTGGGATAAAGAAGCACGCAAATTCAGAGAGATATTTTGAATATACCAGCTAAGAACACTTGAGCCTTGTGGACCTAGTGAGAAAATGAGAAACGTTTTAAAAAGTATAAATTGAGGACAACTTTTTTTAAACTCACCCGTTTTATTTTGAATTTAGAAGAATCAAATTATCAGTTATCCTTACACAGTACAAAAACTAATATATGAGTTCAAACTTTGTAGTTTTTCAGTTGATAATATACCTATTATTGTCATACTAAAAAAAACTTTTTTGCGGTTAATATATTCCCATCGTATAAACGATGCACTGATACCAACAAAGATATTTTTCAAATATTTAAATGTCCAGCCTCGCCTGACGAAGATTCTTTGTGAATCGATTTATTTAAGACCTTTTCTAATTATTTCATATAAAGTATTTGCTTTTTATTAGTATTTATTACATTTCTTGTGCAACGATATCGATAAAATATATGAAAGTTTTTAAAATAATGTGACAAAATTCTCAGTCAACAAATGACTTTCTTCAGTGTCTTAAATACGCTATAATATAATTGCGATTGATGATTACATAAGTCAACAATACTGGGACATTATACATCGAATGTCAATTTTATTTCTTTCACACAGGTAAACAGAAAATGTAGCTTCATAATTATCAGTGTACACATAACGTCAAATATTTTTTACATACAAGTTTGAAATGAAACGTCTTACAGTTCAATTCACTAAGACAAATTGATAGTGTCAACTATAGAAATAAGAAAAAATTAATGAATAAATAAAACTATGGCTAAGTATAGATATATCAGACCTCGAAGATACACCGTTAGTTGACTCTATAGGTCTATTGTTTTCTATTTATTCCGTCAGGGTGTAAAACCCGGAGTTCTTTAATCCCAAATCTTTCTCGGTATTCACGTTGGGAATCACTCCATTGGCCGTTCTGTTCAATGATGAGGATTTTCATTCTGTTGAAATCCTCGATACTGTGGTTTGACAACCTGTAGTGTTGACTCACGGGCAGAAGCGGCTTTTTACTAAGGTCACTTCTGTGTCCATTCAGACGTTTGTGGAATGGTTGCTTTGACTCGCCCACGTAATGGAGATTACAAACGTTACACTGCAGCAAATAAATTATATTTGTGCTTTTGCAATTTGAAGTGCAAAATATTTTGTACCTTTTTGTAGTAACCTGACTGGTAAACGAGGACGAGGTTTGCATTTGTCTACAACATTTGCAGCGCCTGTCTCCACAAGGGTGACTGTTCCCTGTGGTACTTGTAGTATTATACACTTCTGCTCGTACCAACAAGTTCCTCAGGCTGTCTGGTTAAAGGAGGCTCGGGAAAGATTTTGGACAATTTGAGGCTTTTTTCCACAGATGTCCAGTGCTTACGAACGGTGTTAAAAGTGTTTTTCAGGGAAGGATGAATGTTAGAACAAAAGGCGTTCTTTTGTTTTTCTTTTTTTCTTTGTACTTTAGCAAGGTGCTCCTTGGAATATTAAGGGCTTTGTGAAAACTTATTTTGATGTTAATGTGTTTAAACCCTCTTCGTTTAAGATTGTTTTGAGTTGACTTAATCGTTTTTTCACGGACTCTTTCTTCGAACAGATTCGTCTTATTCTGAGGGCTTGGCTGTATGGAATATTTTTAGTTACATGTGCAGGATGACAGCTGCTGGGCAAAAGGTATTGGTTTGTATCCGTGGGTTTCCAATATAAATCTCAGGACAGTTCACCTTCCGATAAAGAGCTGGTAGTATCAAGGAAAGATATGGTAGTCTTCGATATTTCTGAAGTAAACTTGATAGATGGGTGCAAGTTGTTGGCATGCGAGATAAAGTTTTGTAATTTTTCATCACTCTCAGTCCATTTCATGTCCACATCTTCTATAAATCTATACCAAGAAAGCGGTTTTTCGATAGACAATTCGAGAAGTTGGTTTTCGAATTAGCCCATAAATATATTAGCATAGGATGGAGCCATTTTGGTGCCCATAACAGTTCCATTTATTTGTAAATAGTGTTCGCCATTGAAAGTAAAATTGTTCTTTTTAAGAACCATTGTAAGCATGGTAACAAGACATTCTGTGGGTGGAATTTAGACCGGGCGAGATTCCCAAACTTCCTTGCAAGCCTCGATCCCATCAGAGTGAGGGATGTTAGTATAGAGGGAGGTGACATCCGTAGTGACCAGTGTGGTGTCAGGTGGTAAAGGATTCAAGTCCGCCATTTTTTGTAAATAGTCAGTGGTATCTTTGATGAATGGAATGATGGGAGATTCTCAACATGTTGGCGGAGATGGAAATCTACATATTCAGATATTTTTTTCAGTAGGATGACCATTAGCAGTACGATGGGTCTTCCTGGGTTCTTAGGGAAGTAAATAAAATCTGCCAGGTTGTGGATTCTCTAGAATTAAGTAATGTAGTGTTTTTTCATCGATGTGCCCCTCCTCGAACATGTTGTTAAGTTCATATGTTATTTCATCACTATACTGTTTAGTGGGGTCATTGCTGAATTTTATATAAAAACGGTCATCGGTAAGTTGGCGGTCGGCTTCTTGAAGATATAAGCATTTGTCCATTACAACAACAGCACCACCGTTGTCTGCCGGCTTTATGACAATATCTTCGTTAGATCTCAAATTACGAAGAGCAGTACGTTCCCCTGGCTTGAGATTGTCAAAACTGTCAGTGTTTAATTTGACAGTGTGCAATATGTCATCTTTGTCTCTGAAAGATTCAAGAGTGGATTTTTACTGGGTTTTGGGATCCATTTGCTTTTTTAACAAATTTTTCTTGACAATCGTCATCGGAGTCACTATCGGAACTGATTTCATCTTCTGTCTCCCTCTTCTTTGATCCAAAATATTCTTTTATTCTTAGACTTGAAGCAAAGTTATCCAGTTCCTCGGACAGTTTCGTCTCATTGATTTTCCCAGGTGCGGGGCAGAAAATAAGGCCCCTTGACAAAAGAGATGTTTCATCTTCTGTGAGTTGATGGCTGGAAAGATTAACAACGGTGTGAGTGATGTTTTTTAATTTCTTGGGGTTTACGTTTGAAATGTCGGTTTCGTCTTTCCGGAAATGTGGGGTATCAGTTGGTGTGTAACGCCATCTCGGTAAAACTTTTTACGTTGTCGTTTATGCAGTTCCGAACTTTGAACATTAGTAATGTCATTCAAACGTTTCAAAATGTTTTCATATTGCTGAACTGTAAGATCGTTTCTGCAAGAATTTAAAATAGAGTTAAACTTTTCGGTTAAGTTTCGTAGACGTTCTTGACAGTGTTTTTTAACAGGATCAACAGACGTTTAAACTGTAGAAAAAAGTGGTATTCCACCTGCACTGAAAAGAATATGATACACTGCCTGGTTTTTGAGGCAAAACTTTGATGTGTAGTCCTTTAGGGATTGTCTCATTTTCAAGATATGTTATGTAATTAGATAGGTGACGATTGGTTTTCACCTGTTTTTGCTTAATTATTCTTAGTTGTTTAAAATATTCATCATATGACATTCTAGGAATTATGTTATAGTTAAGTCTACTAGGAACGTGTTAAACACAATACAGATAATTCAAAAAATATTATAAAGAGTCTGAGAAAACTAACAACTAGAAAACTTAATGGATATCGGGTCTTCGATACAGGACAATGGAGCACAAACAAAATAATTATATATGTCTAAAAGATTGTGCAACGATATCGATAAAATATATAAAAGTTTTTAAAAATAATGTGACAAAATTTTCAGTCAACAAATGACTTTCTTCAGTGTATTAAACACGTTATAATATAATTGCGATTGATGATTACATAACTCAACAATACTGGGACAGTATACATCGAATGTCAATTTTTTTCTTTCACACAGGTAAACGGTTTTGTTGGTCTTAGTGACCATTTTTACATTAAGGAAGCAGAAAACTTGCCAAATATCGTTAGCTTTAGGTCGGTCGACACTGTTTATATAAATCCCAGATTAATGAGAATCTTGCTTCATCACTGGAAAAAAAATCCTCAGTACAGAAATTGATCCAGAGGGTTCCATAGAAAATGGTGTTGAATGGGCAAATATTGTTCATGCAAATCTGAATATTTTGTATGGTCACAGTATCATCGACATGATATTTTAATGTTGTATCATAGAGGGTTTTATTCAATGCCAGCTTTCAAACCCTTAAATGACGACAGGATAATTGACCTTAGATGGCTATAAACTTATTTCACCATTTGATAAGTTGTTCTAGTATTATTGTGGAGAACAAAAATATTTTATTTCTTGTTATACAATGGAACTTGTATATTTAATTTTTTTTTTACATTTATAGATATCTTTAACTTGCAATGTACGTTAAATTCTTGATATATATTTTGCAGGTATGGTATTGACGTTCATTTTGTCTTATATCTGCACGGTGATGCAAAATGTAATTATGATGTTTTTAAATTGTTTAATATGGAAGTTATTTTATTTTACATTGGAACTTGTTTGCACTTTGTACATTTTTGATGCATTCTTAATATAGTGACCAGCTACGGCAGGTAGGCTAATGTTATGACCTTGTGTGCCTGATGATGTAACATATAAAATAAAACAATACAGATCTTTATATTATTCTTTATTATTCCTTTATCAATCTTAGCTACGGCAGTCTATTCATGATATTGTTGCGTTTTAGTATTCAATCAGGAACATTTCCATACATGTTTGGATATAAATTTGGATGTTGGTTTTCATCATTTACAATAACTCCTCGATTCGATGCTGTCATCATGAATAATGCATAGCTTGTGTAATTTAAAAGCTGTCATTATAAAATAGCATATGTCCTCAATGTCATGAAATGTAATTTCTCGCAATTTACTGAAACGGCCTTTTAGGTGGCCTATTGCCCTCTCCACTGTTTGACACGATGAGAGTACTCTGTTATATCTATGTTGTAACTGGTTTAGGTGTCCATTCTCTCTGAAAGGAGTTACAAGCCAATTTTTTAATGGATATGCAGAATCGCCCAACAAGTGTTTGTCATGGTTTGTGAAATTTCCTGCTTTTGCCTTATTGAACAAATCGGAATTCCTCAACACACGTCCGTCATGTGAACATCCTGGCCACCCACAGTAGGCAAGGTTATCATTAAATTATCGTCTACAACTACCTAGAAATGTACAAATTGTTTCGACCATAAAAATATACGACGGAACAAGAACTGTTTTGGCATTTTCAGCTGGTTTCTAATGTTTTTTTTTGGTGAAATGAATCAGTTGTTAACGGCTGTTTTGGACCATTTTGTATTTTCTGTTCTGTTGAATTTTTACTTTGTGTTGCTTGCTGTTTATCATATAAACATTGTACTGTTACTAGACTGACAATGAAACCCATATTACCCCTATCATGCACCTTTGCTTTGACCCTTACCTCAGAATTATTTAACATTCACTCGGTCTACAAAAGCAGTTTAAGCAAGTGCCCTATTTTTTCTGTTCGTTCGTCCGTCTGTCAATTTTCTGGTCGTCATTTCCTATCCAACATGCATGGTCACATATCGGAAAACGTTTGTATTAAATATTTTGATAAAAACAAGATAGCAGTAACGCCTGCAATTGCCGAAAATTACAATCACAGGCCACAATCCACAAGGGAACTGCAACAAAAAAAAACAAAAAAACAAAAAACAAAAAAAAAAAAACCCCACACACAAATGAAGACAAAAACAAACGTAAATAACGATAGCTTGCACTTACTATGAGATATGAGCAAAGCTCATTGTTGAAGGCCTCATGGTGACTTATTAAAGCGTTGTTCCATTGCTCAGTTCTACCCTATATTTGTAGAGACTTTGTCTCATGTGCATTTACTCCATATCCTTTCATTGTTTATTTGATACTGGCATAAGTAGAAGCTAGCGTAGCATTTCACTTGTTTATGGGTACCCAAACCCCTTCGCACATTCGTTTTCATACGTCATGCTAATCACAAAATACACCCTGTACAACAAGTCTATATAAAACTTTATAATATGCAAATGGGCACATTACAAGGAAACGTAAGAATTATTCGACCACTACGATGGGGAGACCATGTTTTTGAACTGTATTTTTGTTTACTGTCTGTCTGTCTGTCACATTTTGTCAGTGGGACCCCCGGAAAGTAATAAACTGATAACAATATCATAAAACTTGACAGAAAGCACGAACACCCTGCAATTCTGAAAACTGACAGCAAATTTTGATTCCTTAGATTTTGTCCGTTTTATCACAGATTCTTTGTCTGGCTGTCTAAGACATGTATACTGTAATATTTTACGAAAGATGTGGAGTAAATGAACATGAGACCATAACACATGTTAACTCCAACTGCACTAATTTTAATGAGCTGTATGTAAGTTCCCGAGGTTTTTCACCAGCCTGTTCGCCGGAAACTTCGGTATTCCGAAAGGTCCAAAGGTCGATATTTCGAAAATTTACAATATTACAGGATTTAAGATTCATACAACTAAGGGGAATATTTCTCTTTCAAAGTTTCTTTTCACTTTTGATTAATGAAGACTTTTACAACATTTGCCAAAGGTTTGGTTGGGAATACGTCTTTGCGAAAAATAAAGCACACAAAATACCCTAGTCAAATATAAAGCAGACTCGAATGAAGCGAATTAGCAGGAAAAAGTTCAAATGTTAAGAGGTATGGGAATATAACTACAACTTAGAAGAACAAATATATATTGTACATTTTTATATTGAATAGAAAGTTTTCGATTGTCTACTGTTCGGGTATTATCTATGTATCAGTCCACACCACTATCCTTTGGACAGTTTATTTCTCGTGATTACTCTCTCTTAAATAAGTAACTATTATATAAATATTTGATTATCAGGTACATGTATATATTTATCTAGGGAAGAAGGTGTATTTTTCAAAATTTATTTGATTATCCAGTATCCCCCACGATGAGCCACACCAACGATGATATCCTCACCAAATTCAAAAGGCTCAACGATGACCAAACTACTGAATCACGCATGTATTAGACAAGAACAAGTCTGAAAAAATGTCCCTGGCTTAGAACAGACTCATGTCTGGTATGAGGATACGTGTTTGGTTTGTGTTTTTACTATAAATGATAACAGATGAAATTCGCCCGTCGCCCCTATTTTTTCAGTCGTTGGATTTTTTTTTATTAATGGCCTTCTTCTGAGGGGGTGGACAGTTGGGTGACCTTCTCCCTTCTCTCGACTCTTTAATCAATTCTCCATCTCCTTTCTCCCTGTCTCGCTTTAATGTCCTTTTCTCCTTCCTTCCTTTCTTTTCATTTTCTCCTTTCTCTCGCCCTCTCTCCTTTCTTACCGTCTCCGTTAACCATGTCCGTCTCTCACTTTTAATAAATTTATTGAATTGTTCAAAGTTTAAATTTTAAGTGACACTAATACCCCCTTATCATTAACTCAGTATGTGCTTTTTCACAAACAGACAGTAAGCATAAACCTCTGTAAGAAATTATTAAGGTATCAAAATGTGGAAAAACGCGTTTTGTTTTCAGAGATTAAAAGAATAAATTAAATCCAACCATTTGTCAAATAAAATATTTTTTCTGGGCTCCTTTCACATGGCTAAGGGCTCCAGTCACTGGGCTCCGGGCTTCACACACACAAGCACCAGGCACTCAGAGAGCTGTGGAGTCGGTGTAATTTCCCCCAAAAGAGTTTCACACTACACAAGGTCATAAATTTTGAACCAGTTAAGTCTGATGTTAGTCATGATTGCATGTTCTTTGGTAAAGCAAGACCGTTTTAGATACATGTATTTATTAACAACATATAGTGAAAAGAGAAACGCAAACATGAATAAGTAAATATTTTGTCTAACTTTCGGTTTTGGCTACCTGTAAAACAACTGAAGGGAACCCCTTCCTGTTAATATAGTCCTGATCGCCCTTTATGGGTGCACTGAGACGAATGTGGGTACCGTCAATTATTCCAATCACACCAGGAAAGCCATAATTCAGTTGGAAAGATGTTGCAATATCGTTTTGTATGGCATGGTCTGGCCACTGTATTATCTGGAAATATGTAACAACTCGAAAATTTTATACATTTAAGTGAACGGTAGAAAATGTTTTGATTTTATCATCAAAATACATTTTTAAGAATATATATAGTGAACATGATTTTCTTTTGATACAAAAAGGGAAGAAAAGTAAAACGATACCTACACGTTTTGAAATAAGCAGTGAAACGAATGTTATTTTCAATTTAGCCAAGATAGTCCATGTATGCAGACATTTTGTGTATAGTGCAGTTTCATAATCATACAAGGAAAATCATGGCAAAATTATAATGGAGAGAAAATTAATTGATATCTTTTCATCTAGTAGACAAAATATTAATATGAATGTAGAGATCATTTCCTTTTTTTCTTAATTTTAATAGCATCTTATTTTCTATCGCACTGAATTACCAAAATTTGTCATTAAGGTTCATTCGCAAAACAATAAGGTTTTTTGTCATCACATTTTCATTGTTTTCTTAGTAAATGTCTTTTGTAATCATTTGTGTATCCCTGGATCAACCTTTGTAAAAATTTCACTAGCGAGAATAATTTGCTCCCCTGGAAATCGATGCCGCTAATTTTATTTTTCCGACGTAAATGTTAAAAAAAAACAGACCCGAAAATAAACACACACACACTCACAAAAAAAAGAAAAAAAAACATTGTGGATATACGCGTTTACAGTGACAAGGTCATATTCAATTCCAAAATGTTTTTTTTACTTAATTTTGAAAAGTAATTTCTGTCAAAGGTTTAATCCTAATGACGTATTTTACTTGAAGCTTTTCTCTTGAATACTGTGAAAGTACTATTGTTCGTGGGGTCCAAATTTTCGTGGATTTCGTGGTTGACTTTAACCACGAAATTTGATGCCCAACGAAATACAAATCTCCTGTTGATTTGTATTGTGGAAAGTCTTAAACCACGAATTCAAAAACCCATGAACTAATGATTTGTCAATCCACGAAAATTGGCATCCACGAATAAAAGTACTTTCACAGTATTCATTTGGTCACGTTTGTGTTTTGGACAGTTTCTTGGTTTGTTTATTTTTTGCGGCTCTTGTGAATTTCTTTGTCTGACTTGGGCAAATATAAGAAAGATTTTGAACTGTAAAGTTGTGTTTTCCGCCATGTTCACGATGTTGTAAAAATGATATTCTGGTCCACTACTATTGGTTTTCATACTCTGGACATAGACATTATGACATTCAATGTAAGTTTTTTTACTTTATTAACAATCTCTTTTAATATTTAACACAAATAAACAAGAAAACTTTTGGTGATAGAAAACCTACATTCTTGGACGTCTTGCATTTCGAAAGCACTTACTAGGCAATTCTCTTTAACACTAGTATAAATGATGTATGAGCCATTTTATGGAGTAAAATACATGGTAAAACCTAGCCAATATTTTTAAAAGCTGATTATAACTGCCAGATCGTTGATTTTTACCGGAATAATTCAATGTACGAGCAGACGATATCTTTTTATAGTTTCTGTCTTAACTAGATACAGAGTTAGCGTCCATTATTATAAGGTTTTTACAAAAGTAATTAAGAAGACGAAATACGTTGTAGTTTTGTGTAAATTGTAACTCTCTTAACGTTATAAAACATTTAAAATGTGACAGGAATATTTTCATGTAAATAATATTATTATATACAAAACATGATTTTTCTTTGGTCATTTTTTTTACTGTCTGCCATAGGGGCACATACTTTGTAGCAACAACTCCTCCCTAGACAATTTCGGATGATTTGGTAAAGGCATGTTCTGGCTACCTACTTTTGCTTTGATTTGAGTTGTAATTGTAGCTGCAACAACTCGAACAGGTAGTGCCGGTTGGTACCGTTATGCGAGAGTCCAACAGGAAAAAAAAATTGGACAATCTGGTTAACTGCTGCTTTTCCCACGTAAACTGTACCAACACCATGTGTTGTTGTCACTCTCTTTGAATGGTCACTGGAAAATAATTTACACCGACAGCGTTTGGAACCTTATTCCAAGATTTGGTATGTTGTTGGACTATTGGTGTCAATCCAAAATACAACTTTCAATGATAACAATATTTATATTTAAATCAAGTGTGTGTTAAATTATAAAAAATACGGACCATCTGTTACACACATTTTAGTTTGATTAGATACAAAATGTACTTTTTTTTTCGAGATTCCTTGAATTTCTCTGGCCTCAGTCACTCATAGTTAAAGTTAATTTCATCAACGAGAACAACATATAAAATTAAGATTATAAAAGAAACGAATAACACTTAGTTAATTTACAGAAAGGCGTCATTAAATGTATTTTTTTCAGATTAGACCTGCATCATGTCCTTGGAAGTCTAATAGAGCTTCGGTTATATCATTGCCTCGTTCCGCTACGTATGACTATCCTTTGCTACGTACAATGACAGGCCTAGGTAGCTATGCTAAAAAAAATTAAAAAATAATGTTTTGGTTTTTCTTATCAAAGAACATCATATAAGAATCCAAAAAATACTACCTTAATACATGTATGAGCTCAGATATTTTTTTCTACAAATTAAAAAAAAAAATCAGATTTCAGATTTTATTACCGTATTTCAAATTTTCTTTAATTTTATGGTCCAAGTGATATATATAACTCTGGTCAACATTAATTGTGTCCTTTTTATTTCCAAAAACTATAGTATTACATTTTTTGATGAAATAGAATAAATTTAAGTGGTTTTGAAGTTTTCTAAACAAAAATAATGCAAAAATAATGCAAAAATTGTTGATTTACTAAGGGAGATAATAAAATATTTGCAAGGGGAGATAAATCAGAAATCCCTTTTTTGATACTATAGCTTATATAAAGTTAAATGCAACAAGAGGCTCTCAAGAGCCTGTATCGCTCTCCTGGACCATGGCCAACATAGATAAAAGGCATTTCCAATAGTAAAAAAAAACCATAAAAGAATACTTTTTGTTCCTTAAATTACAGTATTCTTGTTTGGTTTCCATGGCACTGAAAGATCCACCATCCATTACAACCCATAACAGAACACCATTCAAAAAAATTTTTGCAGGGGTTCCCCTTATAATCAAGGTAATACATATTGCTGAAATTAAAACATTCAGACCACAATTCAAATAAAAATTCAAAAATTTGGGCAAAGGGTTCCCCTTAAAATCAATAAGGCCAATGTAAAACTATGTTCCAGATGGTGGCCATCTTGGATTAAGTACGGACCTGCTAGATATATTTTTTGGATGGGACCACCTAAGCACCATTGTGGGACCATTGTGGCTTAGTTTGGTTCAAATTGGACTAGTAAGTTCTGAGAAGAGGACCTTTGAATGTATATTCCATAGGGTCCAATGTTAAAATTATTATTCCCGCTGGCGGCCATCTTGGATATAAGCCGGACCTGAAAAACACCTTTTATGTAAGGGACCACCAAAGGACTACTGTGGCCAAGTTTGGTGCCAATTGGCTTAATAGTTGCAGAGAAGTAGATCTTTGAATGTGTTTCCCCATACAGTCCAATGTTAAAACTATGTTTCCCGCTGTCGACCATCTTGGATATAGCGCGGACCTGAAAAACACCTTTTTTGTAAGGGGCCACCAAAGGACAATTGTGGGTAAGTTTGGTGCCAATTGGCTCAGTAATTTCAGAGAAGATCTTTGAATGTGTTGTACCATAGGGTCCAATGTTAAAACTATGTTTCCCGCTGGCGGCCATCTTGGATATCGCACTGACCTAAAAACACCATGTTTGTAAGGGACCACCAAAGGACTATTGTGGCCAAGTTTGGCACCAATTGGCTCAGTAGTTTCTGAGAAGAAGATCTTTGAATGTGTTATCCCATAGGGTCCAATGTTAAAACTATGTTTCCTGTTGGCGGCCATCTTGGATATCGCACCGACCTGAAAAACACCTTTTTTGTAAGGGACTATCAAGGGTCTATTGAGGCCAAGTTTTGTGCCAATCGGCTCATTAAGTTCAGAGAAGAAGATCTTTGAATGTGATTTCCCTAGGGTCCAACGTTTAAAAACTATGTTTCCCGCTGGCGGCCATCTTGACTATCGTGCAGACCTGAAAAACACCTTTTTTGTAAGGGACCAACAAAGGACTATTATGGCCAAGTTTGGTGCTAATTTGCTCAGTAGTTTCAGAGGAGAAAATCTTTGAATGTGTTTTCCCATAGGGTACAATGTTAAAACTATGTTTCCCGCTGGCGGCCATCTTGGATATCGCACGGACCTGAAAAAGACCTTTTTGTAGGGGACCACCCAAGGACTATTGTGGCAAAGTTTGGTTCCAATTAGCCCAGTAGTTTCAGAGGAGAAGATCTTTGAATGAAAAGTTTACGACGGACGGACGACGGACGCAAAGTGATGGCAAAAGCTCACCCTGGCATTAGCCAGATGAGCTAAAAATTAATGAATATTATCTAGAATAAGACATATCTTAATGTATAATTCCTAAAAATTGCAGTTTCAAACAAAAATTGTCACAGTTTTTCATATTGTTGTTCACCCAATTCCAATCGCAATAAAAACAGTCGACTTTCCATCCACATGCAATTTCCAGGTGATCTAGTCTTCTCCAGAAGCTGAAATAAAATTGGAAAATACATAAAAATACAGAACAGAATTTTGATCTACCACAAAGGAAATTAAAGAAATAAAATGAAATAATAAAAATGTACTAAGGGAGATAATAAAAAAAACCTTACTAGGTTATAATGCTAATGTTGGATGTTGTCTATGCAAACATTAAAATATATTACCTAGAACATCAATTATGCAATTTAAAATATTTAAATTGCAGTTTCAAACAGAAATTTTCATATTTTTGAAGTCTTTTACATTGTTATTCACCTAAATCCAATTCAAAAACAGTCGGCTTTCCGTCTACTGTCACTGGCTTTTCGAGATTATCTTCGTCTGGAGAAGCTGAAATAATATTAGAAAATATGTTAAAATACAGATTTTTTTCTGTACCACAGAAGAAATTAAATTTAAGTGGAAGGAGTTAACAAGTTCTACCATACACTGAAGTTTATCTGTGTATTTGATTGATTGAATATTGTTTAACGTCTACTGAGCAATATTTCAGCTATATCAAGACGAGAACAAGTTTGTTAATAAATAATCACTTTGGGGTATGGAAAGGGTCATGGGACGGGAAATTCTGACTGCCACTGGAAAAGTCTATGTATTTGACTTGACACGTGTTGGACATGTCCTAATAAAATATATAAGGTTAAAAAACCTTTAAATTTGTGATACATTGTACAAAATTGAAATTCTTACAATATACATTTGGTACATGTACAAATATGATGTTACATGTAAAAAGATTCTAGCGTACAAGACAAGCTGCAATTAATTAAGTGCAGTTAAATTTTCTGTTCTTTAACATACTACTTATGATGTACATACCTGGAAGTAAAATAATCCCTCGACAAACTCTATATCTTTACACCTGAAATAGATGTTATGAATATGTTGTAAGTAATATATAATGTCATATAGCATATCAGTGATAAATTTGTTACTAACATCATATCAAGTAAAATCTACACTTTACTGGAAAGGAAAATGACATTATAATAATTATATTTAGAACAACTAATTAGATCTCGGAAATATTCTCCTACAGCAGCAATAATATCCAAAAGACTCCGAATGTACTGATGTAGTATTAATACCCCAGAGAATCAGATATAAGAGATCACTCGTTAATAAGTCACTGAGCAGTCAACATCTCTTAAAATGTACATCGTATGTAAGGTTTGAATATAAGCTATATATATATACGAGGGAATGTCTTGATGTTAATGCGTTGCGAAACCTCTTAAGATATAGCTTGATAATCTTCACTGTGTGCTAAGCGCACTGTTGAAGATAGTGTCTACGATACGGGGGCGATCAGCATCGTCTGTTATGCTAAGATAGGCTTCGGAATACGCATACACACATAACCATAAGATTGTATATATTCAAAGTTTTGTAGTGGTTATATTGCGTATATCTCAGGTGCTGGGAAACCAGTGCGAACGTGCGACAACGCCTTTAAACGTTACATAAATGGTTTGGCAGCGGTGGCATCCGAGATTAAGTAGTAAATTAAGTGTTCAAATTATGAATACCGATGAGGAATCAGCCGACTGTTATGCACTATCAGAGACCTTAAAAATAATAAAGCCAGTGGATTTGACTCAATATTGAATGAAATGCTAAAAAATAGTCAAACTTTTATCCAACATAGTCTTTATAAACTTTTTAATTATATTTTATCTTCTGGAAAATATCCTAAAAATTGGGCAGAGGGCATTTTAGTACCAGTTTTTAAAAAGGGAAATAAGGAAGACCCATTAAACTATCGTGGTCTAACAATTAGTAGTAATATTTGTAAGTTATTAAATAAAATATTGAATTGTCGACTAAATAATTTTTGTATCAAAAGAAATTTAATCTGTAATGAACAAATTGGTTTTTGCAAAGGAAAACGTACCAGTGATCATATATTGTACTAAAAACATTGATAGATAAATATACCCAAGTAGGAACTAAACGGCTATATACTTGCTTTATAGATTTTCGAAAAGCTTTTGACACAGTCAGACATGAAGAACTATTTTTTAAACTTCGGTTAATCGGAGTTAGTGATCTATTTTATAATGTCATTAAAAATATGTATTCTAATACATGTATAAGCATCAAATGTAATGCTTATAGTTTAACTGATACCTTTTAGTCCTATATCGGAGTACGTCAAGGTGACAACTTGAGTTCCATTTTGTTTAACCTTTTTATTAATGACATCCCATCCATATTTGATCAGACTTCATGCAATCCAGTGCAACTTGATCATTCCATGATCAATTGTCTTATGTATGCAGATGACCTTATATTATTATCTGAAACAGCAGATGGTCTTCAAAATTGCTTATCAAACCTGTACCACTATTGTAATATTAATGATAATATGTTGGTAAGGTGAGCTGCAAAGGTAGAATATATGATTCCGAATGCCAACAGTGATAAAAATCATCTTTTTAAACCTGTTAACATAGGAAAATCCAGCAAGGTCTTCGGCTGGATTTGAACCCCTGCTTTGTTGTCATCTATGGCAACACCGCCTGCACTATGTCCAGCGCCCTAGACCACTCGGCCACCTAGGCTATATAAAAAAATATAGCTTTCGGTAACCGGGTCATTCCCACCTAATGTTCATCGTGTACTATGTTACAACCCTAGATTTCCTACGAGGAGGAATGACCCGGTTACCGAAAGCTATATTTTTTATATAGCCTAGGTGGCCGAGTGGTCTAGGGCGCTGGGCATAGTGCAGGCGGTGTTGCCATAGATGACAACAAAGCAGGGGTTCAAATCCAGCCGAAGACCTTGCTGGATTTTCCTATGTTAACAGGTTTAAAAAGATGATTTTTATCACTGTTGGCATTCGGAATCATATATTCTACCTTTGCAGCTCACCTTACCAACATATTATCATTAATATTATATAGAGCTGTGTGCAACACTATTATCTATATACACTATTGTAATAAGTGGGGACCAAGTGAATATTAATAAAAGCAAATCAATAATTTTAACAACACTGGTAGGCTTGTTCCTTTAAAATTTATGTATCAAAATAAAGACATTGAAAATGTAAGAAGCTATACTGATTTGGGAGTAAGTTTTGGTATTTCTGGTAATTTCACCGAAGCAAAAAATGATCTATATAAAAGAGGTCTTAAAAAGCATATTTTAAATTAAAAAAATGATTTGAACATCATAAGCCTAAAATAAAAACTATTTTACATGTTTTTGATCACACTGTAAAACCAGTTTTACTTTATGGAAGTGAAATCTGGGGCCTTTTTGATTCAAATAAACTTAGAAAAATTACAAGACACATAATTAATAAATTATGCAATGATTTTGTTGCTGAAAAAATGCATATAAAAATATGTAAATATGTACTTGAAGTAAGTAAGCGCTCATCCAATGTATCTGTTATGGGAGAACTTGGCAGATATCCTTTATATTTAGAAGTCCTACTAAATATGGTTAAATATTGGGACAGATTAGTTACTTTAGAAAACTGTTTAGCAACAGAAGCTTTAAAAGTTTCAGAAAGGTTGTGTAAAGAAAATAAAAAATCCTGGTATAATAGTATCGAAGTAATCTTTGATTACTTTAACTTAGATAAAAATAAAGTTCTTAACTTAAAAGTTACAATGAAAAAATATATAATTAATAAATTCCAGTTAAAATATAGAAATTTATGAAGATGTGCCCTTTTTGATGATGTTCGTAAGTCTAACTATGGTAATAAACTCCGTACGTATAGACTTTTTAAGAATAGTTTTACTTATGAAAATTATTTGGATTGGGGAACTTACAGTCAAAGACGACTATTAACTAAATTTAGGATAAGTTCACATAACTTAGAAATTGAGCGTGGAAGATATTTTAACATTCCAAAAGAACAAAGAACATGTAAAGTCTGTGGAGACGGCATTGAAGATGAAATTCATTTTCTTTTCCAATGTAAGAATTTAAAAAATGAGAGACAAAAACACTTGTCTATTATTGAAAATAAATATAAAAACTTTAAGTATTTATGTAATGAATCTAATAAGAAAAAGAAGGGAAACGGGGAATGTGTCAAAGAGACAACGACCCCGAGGGGAGCAATAACAACTCAAAGCCACCATAAGATCTTCAATGAACGGTGAGGAAGTTTATATGGTTAATGTCTTCAGAAGACAAATTTATTTATAATCAACTGTTTCAATTAATTAATAATTTGAACATTGTAAGACAGGAACTTTTGTCTTAATTTATTCACACAAACTCTTTATACATTGATTTTACTATTGAAGCTTTGCCTCTTGAGTACTGGTAACTTTACTTTGGACCACAGTGGTCGTTGTATTTGTTCTATAGCTTCACCTTACTTATATGGTAATATAAATTGTATTGTATTGTACTTAAATAATCACTGTAATCACTGAAATCATTGTATCTAAATTTATATTGATTGTTCAGCTCCTCCTGGGGCGTCTTAATTGACAATAAAAAATGTTTGTTTGCACTGTACAATCCGTATAAAGAAAGAAAAAGTCAAGCGGAAGACCGCCGTGCGCGTTCCCGGCTTATGAATAGGCCCGCAGCATCCTCTGACCTTGGAGTATGAGTTTTCCTAACAGAGGACCCCGAGGGAACCCCGGGATATAGAAATAGGACCTAGTATCTCCGGCTTACGGGATGTGACCCCTCCTAAACGGAGGCTGACCCGAGGGTCCCGGGATATAGAAATAGGACCCATTCCGTGGTTGTGCGGGATTAATAAATCCACAACCCATCTTTCGGATGTAAACTCAAGTCCACGTGATAGAAGAAATGCCACGCTTCCTGCACGTTAAAAAACCCTTGTAGCAAGCTCTTTTTGGGATGGTCCGTAGGTGATCGGCTGCAAGGCTAAATTCCCCGCACTTGACGATTTCACCCTACTTTTCCAGTGGCAGTCAGAATTTCCCGTCCCATGGCCCTTTCCATACCCAAAAGTGATTATTTATTAACAAACTTGTTCTCGTCCTGATATAGCTGAAATATTGCTGAATAGACGTTAAACAATATTCAATCAATCAATCAAGCGGAAGATTCAGAAGAAGGAACAGAAAAATTAAACAATGAGCTTAAAGAATTGCAACGGGACCATTTAGAAAACGATGGCGCAAAAGCCTCTCATTCAACACCGAAAACCTCAAAGGAACAGAGAATTTTAGATTCCGGCTTTATTGCAGGTAGAATGTCTGACACAATGGTCCCAAGTCTCGGATTTTACAGAAGAATGAACACACCGAAAAGTAAAATTTTTGGGTTCTGTGGCAAAAAGACTTGTCTTTATCGCCAAGACCAGAAACATTAAAGAAAAGGGACCATGGCTATGACGTGGAAAGTTATGAGCTTCAAAAGCGTCTATCCGCCTTTGATAATAAACATGTTACACAACGGAGGAGTAGAGGGTCCAGCTCACCATACCGAGGTTCTGGCAATGCTGACAATGCTTATTTGCCTACTGAACTCAACAACTGAACAAACTGTATATCAGCACAATTATGATTATGATTCTTGTTATTATTTTTATTCATCTCCCCTCATATGACAGTTTGTTCGGTTTTGCATTATTGTTATTTGATATTTTCTCTCTACAAAATGTCCCGCCGTGCGCGGTCCCGGCTTAT
>MJUU01061522.1:60568-83177 GCA_002080025.1 Modiolus philippinarum | reverse complement strand
TATTATATCTATCTTTAAATTATAGACACTCCCTAAAAAGTGTGTTGTACATAATTAGAACTATTTGATATATACAGTACAACTTCTAGTAATAAAAAGAATATTTCTGTATGAACAATAAAAATTTTGTAGCTATTTTTGTTATTAAATCATTTAAGGCTTGATTGTGTTTCACATTTAACCATAGGTGTACCCTACTGACCGCCACCTTGTACTGTAAGGTCATAAGGACCTATTTGGACAGGACTATCTATTCACAATTGTGACAAAGTTTGGCTCTATAATTTCACACCATTGTGACTAAGTAGTTCTAATTGGACTAGTAGTTTCTGAGATCTTTGAATGTTTTTTTTTCCATAGGGTCAAATGCTAAAACTATGTTCCCCGCTGGCGGCCATCTTGGATGAGGTACGGACCTATCCGATACCTTTTTCGGAAGGGACCATCACAGGACCATTGTGGCTTAGTTTGGTTCTAAGTGGACTAGCAGTTTATGAGAAGAAGATACATCTAAATGTGTTTTCCACAGGGTCTAATGTTAAAACTAAATTCCCCGCTGGCGGCCATCTTGGATGAGGTATGGACCTGTCGGATACCTTTTTCTGGAAGGGACTATCTAAGGACCGTTGTGACTAAGTTTGGTTCTAATTGGACAAGTAGTTTCTGAGAAGAAAATCTTTGAATGTGTTTTCCATAGGGTCCAATGTTTAAACTATGTTCCCCGCTGGTGGCCATCTTGGATTAGGCGCGGACCTGCCGGATAGAATTTTTAAAGGGGACCACTAAAGGGCCATTGTGAAAAAAATTTGGTTCCAATTGGCCCAGTGGTTTCAGGGGAGAAGATCTTTGACTGAAAAGTTTCCGAGGGACGCAAAGTGATGGCAAAAGCTCACCCTGGCATAGCCAGGTGAGCTAAAAACTGCAAGATTTACCATATATTGAACCGGCCAAGATGTCTCGTAAAATCAACCGTCAAATTATTCTATAGAGTATAAGTAGTAGGTAGTTCCAAACTGACATTCAATTCTGTGGTAACAAAACGACATGAATGTTGTCCTTTGTGTTCCCTGAGTTTTTCAAGGGAAGACAACTTGAAGAGACATTTAAAACATGTACATCAGAATGAAATTGTGGGTACAGAGAAGTAGGCGAAGGCGGAGGAGGAGAAAGTGGAGGCGATAGAAGAGGAGGAGTAGGAGGAGGGGTGGTGGAGGAGGAGTAGGAGGTGGTAGAGGAGGAGGAGTAGGAGGAAGAGAATGAAAGGAAAGTGAATTCCAGTTTCTTCATCCTTTTACAAGCGGTTGTTAGTGGACCAACGTCTTGTGGAAAAACGTGTCTTTTTAAAAACATACTGCAAAATGTTGACACTTTTATGTTTCCTTCTCTGGAGAAAATCATTTGGTTGTGCAAAAGATGGCAACCATTCTATAATGAAATCAAGGGAAAAGTATGACATCTCGTGCAGTACCGGTTGATTTGGACAGTGATACTTTCATTAACTCTAAAACTCGTCATCTTTTAATCATAGACGATCTTTTGACACCCAAAGGACCCACGCATCACCGATTTATTTACGGAAGACAGTCACCATAGAAATCTGTCCGACGAGAAGTTATATTTCAGTTAAGATCCCCCCTCAAAGAAGTAACTGTCATTATCTAATCCTTTTCAACAATCCTATTGACAGGCAACTCGTAACGACATTAGCACGGCAAATGTATCCACGAAATGTTCAGTACTCAATGGGAATTTTTGACCGAGCAGTAGAACAACCTTTTGAAACCTACTGATCGATCTGAAACCTACGACCGTGGCAAGCATGCGTCTTAGACCTAATATTTTGTCTCCATTAGATGCCATGAAAAGCATTGGTTCCACATTGTTTGAAAGTGATGTATCTTCTTCAAAAGGAAAAAAAGCACCGACTCAATACACGCATTTATGGGAAAGATATCGAGAAGGAAATGGTTTACAAGCACGTGCGCCGCAATGGTATCATGAAAATTTGCAATCCGAAAGTACAACTGAGAAAAAGGGAGAATATCGGAGGATTCGGATGCTGATGATGATGACAAGTATGTATTTCCGAGAAAAAATGAAGCTAATTCCGTTAAAAGATTGACCTGATTCCGATAATTCGTCCCTGCTTAGACGACCACTTACAGAAGAATGGGCAGAAACCATAGATGATAAAATGGACAATACATACAGAATGGTGACGACGAAAGGCTTGCTAAGGCCAAAGCAGTTAACTACTATCTCCCAAAAATCAGAAAAGAGCTTAGACAAGATTATGTGAACTTAGTTTTGAATTATGATCGATTATTACACGAACCACGACCACGGTGAAATCATGATTACAGTGAACCATTGTCAATATGTATACGGAAAGTCACTTGAGGAAGCTGCTAAGCAAGCAGTTAAACATAGAAAAAAAACATTATAGACGAAAAC
The DNA here is from genome assembly GCA_002080025.1 of Modiolus philippinarum. NCBI lineage: Eukaryota > Metazoa > Mollusca > Bivalvia > Mytilida > Modiolidae > Modiolus > Modiolus philippinarum. The sequence continues at coordinate 80,723 of MJUU01061522.1, read as the reverse complement.
TTTATTACCACAACACGAAGAACAGGTATCTGATGAAAAATAAAAATGTTGCAAATTTAAATGGCGTTTGTTAGAAGAGATAAACTTATGTGCTAATAAACGTAAAGGCATATGCCTGCCATGTTACCCCCCTCTCTCTAAACACGATTCGATTAGATGGTCAATTGCACGATGTTTGTCCGTCAGTATGTCGATTTTAGGTCGAAATCACTCATGCGTCACGACGCCTTCAACACACAAAGCATCGATAATAAGCCAAAATGTGACTTGAATGTCGTTTTAAAGGGCACAATCACTCATGTGTGACAGTGCAAATTCGGCTCATATATGACTAAGATGACGTTTCGGTGGCGAAATCACTCATGCGTGACAATACCACATTGGCCCCAAAAAGACAACATTTGCTTCCCTCGGCGAACGCGGACCTGACACCCTCAGAAATACTAGTCTTCTGGTCAACATTGCGGCCTACAAGAGATACACAGCTACTTCCGGTCACTGTACTTATGCTATACAAGACTCGAACGTTATTTCCGTTCAGTATGGCTACCTAAAGGAGATTCACACCTACTTTAGCTTTCGGTCATGTGACTTTCGATGACGTCACTTCCGGTACCACAACCTCAAATCCGGCTGCTCGTCCCTATCTATTACTTATGTGTTTCCCATAGGGTCCATGTTAAAACTGTTACCAGCTGGTGGTCAATTTGGATATAGGGCTAACCTAAAAAACACCTTTCTGCAGGGGACCACCTAAAGACTTTTGTGGCCTGGTTTTGTTGAGATCTTTAAAATGTGTTTCCATAAGGTCAAATGTTAAAACTATGTTACCTGTTGGTGGCCGTCTTGGAAATAGTGCCAACCTAAAAACACCCTTTTTCGCAGGGACCATCTAAAAACTATTGTGGCCAGGTTTGAATCCAATTGGCTCAGCAGTAAGAAGATCTCGGAATGTGTTTTACCAAACGGTCCAATGTAAATAAAATGCTACCCCCACCCTTTGCGGTCATCTTGGATGCAGCACGAACATGAAAACAAAGTTTTTGCATGGGCCCATCTTAGGACTATTGTCACCAAGTTTGAATCCAATTTGTTCAGCAGTTTCAGAGATCTTTGAATGTGTTTTCCATTAGGTCCAATGTTCAAACTATATTAACCGCTGTTGGCCATCTTGGATATAGTGCTGATCTGAAAAAAGAAACACATTTTTTGCAGGGGACCACCTAAAGACTATTGTGACCAGGTTTGGTTGAAATTTGCTTGCTTACTAGGTTCGGTTCCCAGTTTCTCAGCATTTTCAGTGGAGATCTTTGAATGTATTTCCTATAAGGTTCAATGTTAAAACTATGTTAAATGCTGTTGGCAATCTTTGATATAGTGCTAGTCTGAAAAAAAAACACCTGTATAGCAGGGAACCACCTAAAGACTTTTGTGGGCAAATTTGTTTTCATTGACCCAGCAGTTCCAGAGGAGCAGATCTGTGAATGTTCTTTCCCATAGGGTCCAATGTTAAAACTATGTTAATGACTGGCGGCCATCTTGGATATAGTGCTAATCTGAAAAACGCCCTTTTTGCATGGAACCATCTAATATAGAGGCCAAGTTTGTTCCAATTGGCCCATTACTTTCAGAGGAGAAGATCTTTGAATGAAAAGTTTACGCCAGAAGGTGGACATGAGTCACATGACTAAACCTTGGACCCTAAGGAAAAAACTCATTCAAACATCCAATAAACCTTTTAACCAATCTTAACCAAACTTGGCCACAATAATTCATTGATGGCACCTTCATAGGTGTTCAGAATTTCCACATTTTATCAAAGATGACCATCAACAGCTATCATAGTTTAAAATTAATGAAAGACTTGCAAAGATCAATAAAACTACAGAGCCTATAAGCACCCAATTTTATCACATTAGTCTTTGGAGTCCTTTTAAAAAGTGTCTGTCATATGTCTGCATCTAATCCAATGGGATACAGCAAAACATTTTAAAATGTTGTCTGAAAAATTTAGCAGTTGCCAGACTTGATCACAATAGTCCTTGGATGGCAATCGGTGGATGTCCTTGGTACTGGATTTGGCCTCCTATTTTGATATTTTTGAGTACAAGTACTTCTTTATTCACTTATTTGGGTTTTTGTCTTTTTATATTATTTAATGCTAATGCTGCTGATGTGAGGTTACTCCTTGAAACACGTGCACAGAATAACAAAATTAACTGTTTATAATGCATCTTGGGTATTTTTTGTATTTTAAAGGATTAACAAGGATTGATCATGAATTAGGAGATGGGAAGGATAAATTTGAGAAATGATTCTCTTATGGTCAGATCATAAGCATTTATTGGAGCCATGCTCAAGGTGAATGACTCACGCACTTCATATCCACTTGTTTGAACATAATAAGAAATATTGACATAGTATTTTGCATAGGTCTAAGAATGGGTGAAACCCAATATCAAATTAGAAATTGATGTATGGCTAAGTTATGAACCTTGAACTTGTAAATTTTGTGATAATTACAGTTGTTTGAATTTTGTTTGTTTAGATCAATCTTATATAAAATTTTGTACATAGGTATCAATAGGCTAGTTACAGTTTAAAGCAAGAGGTCTTTTTAATCCGATAGTTTGGCTTAGTTATGGGACTTGATTTCAAATTTCCTGATATTCGCAGTGTTTGGAGACAACATATTGGTATGTGCTATACTCTCACAATTCTTCATGTTTTTGAAGTCAGTCTTTATTTGTGACTGCCGAGTTGTATAGTATTTTCATAACAAAAAGTTTTTTTTTTTGTTTATCCAATACTTGTTAATATTATCATAAACACTCTTTGAAAACTTATAATGACAGCACTATACAATGATTATCTTCTAGAGTTATTTTTCTTGTCATATAAACCATCGTTTTCAATGATGATAGCTTTGTACCAGTTGTAGTGGGGAGTTAACAGCAAGGTTTTATTATCCCCGCACTTTTCTGAAGAAAATGCGGGGATATTGTTTTGGTCCCGTCCGTCCGTCCGTCTGTCCGTTAGATGGACCTTGTCAGTGGAACTCCTCGCTCATTTTTGGATTTAGTGTTTTAATTTTGTTATAGAATTGTTGCATATATGCTGCAGATGCGCAATAAGCTTTCGGATTTTTGATATTGGTCTTGGTGCAAACAAGAGGCCCCAAGATGTCTATTTTGACAACTGTGAGCTTTTCAGTGGAACTCCTCCTTCATTTTTGGGTTTAGTGTTTTATTTTTGTGATAGAATTGTTGCATAAAGTCTGCAGATGTGCAATAAAGTTTCAGAATTTTGATTCCGGTTCCGACTTTGGTAAGTTTTCTGAAAGTCTCAAAGACCACTTATTTCTGGGAATTCTACCTAGCAACCATACATAAGCATAACCAAACAGCAGCTCATTAGGGTTGTTGCAGTTGGAGTTAACATGTGTGTTATGGTCTCATGTTCATTTACTCCATATCCTTTCGTAAAATATTTAATACCAGAGTTTGTATTTTATTGCAGTGTGGAGTTGGTAAAACAATTCCCCGTGGTAGAGATGTATGCTCTTTATTTTTCCTAGATATGGTGTACTTGTACATGAGATTGTATCTCATGTGTACACTTTGTTCAATTACTATTTTCTAAATTTATGTAAATTCTAAAACCGAAGAATTAACTCCCTCCATCGTAGTTTTGTCCTTAGCTATATTTGATATTACTGATTATTCGGATTTCGTTTGGTTTTATGCATTTTAAACATTTTTTGAAATTATGAATTCCCTTTGTTTGGGTTCTGGTGCTGCTGATGGGGGATTGGTTTTCGAGGTGGCCGTGCAGCTCATTAGGGTTGTTGCAGTTGGAGTTAACATGTGTGTTATGGTCTCATGTTCATATACTCCATATCCTTTCGTAAAATATTTAATACAGGAGTTTGTCTTTTATTGCAGTGTGGAGTTGGTAAAACAATTCCCCGTGGTAGAGATGTATGCTCTTTATTTTTCCTAGATATGGTGTACTTGTACATGAGATTGTATCTCATGTGTACACTTTGTTCAATTACTATTTTCTAAATTTATGTAAATTCTAAAACCGAAGAAATAACTCCCTCCATCGTAGTTTTGTCCTTAGCTATATTTGATATTACTGATTATTCGGATTTCGTTTGGTTTTATGCATTTTAAACATTTTTTGAAATTATGAATTCCCTTTGTTTGGGTTCTGGTGCTGCTGATGGGGGATTAGTTTCCGAGGTGGCAGTGCAGCTCATTAGGGTTGTTGCAGTTGGAGTTAACATGTGTGTTATGGTCTCATGTTCATTTACTCCATATCCTTTCGTAAAATATTTAATACAGGAGTTTGTCTTTTATTGCAGTGTGGAGTTGGTAAAACAATTCCCCGTGGTAGAGATGTATGCTCTTTATTTTTCCTAGATATGGTGTACTTGTACATGAGATTGTATCTCATGTGTACACTTTGTTCAATTACTATTTTCTAAATTTATTTAAATTCTAAAACCGAACGATTAACTCCCTCCATCGTAGTTTTGTCCTTAGCTACTAGTATATTTGATATTACTGATTATTCGGATTTCGTTTGGTTTTATGCATTTTAAACATTTTTTGAAATTATTAATTCCCTTTGTTTGGGTTCTGGTGCTGCTGATGGGGGATTGGTTTCCGAGGTGCCGTGCAGCTCATTAGGGTTGTTGCAGTTGGAGTTAACATGTGTGTTGTGGTCTCATGTTCATTTACTCCATATCCTTTCGTAAAATATGTAGTAATTTGTTCAATTAGGACTAACATTTTCACCGATTGAATTTCAAAAATAGTTGATTCCAATTTTGGTAAATTTCCTGAAAGTGTCAAAGACCACTTATTTTTTGGAATTCTACCTAGCAACCATACTGTTAGGATTTGTTTCTATTTTGGCAAACATTTTCACCAATTGGTTTTCAAAAATGTTCGATTCCAATTTCGTAAATTTCCTGAAAGTGTCAAAGACCACTTATTTTTTGGAATTCTACCTAGTAACCATATTGTTAGGATTTGTTTCTATTAGGGCAATCATTTTCACCAATTGGATCTACAAAATAATTGATTCAAAATTTGGTAAATTTCCTGAAAGTGTCAAAGACAACCTATTTTTTGGAACTCTACCTAGCAACAATAGTCTTAGGATTTGTTTCGATTAGGGCAATCATTTTCACCAATTGGATTTTCAAAATAATTGATTCCAAGTTTGGTAAATTTCATGAAAGTCTGAAAGACCACTCATTTTTTTGGAAATTCTACCTAGCAACCGTATATCCTTGTATACTTTCTTAATAAAAATAGTGACTATCAATAATTTGATTTTAAAAATGTTGATGAAAATTACCCCAAGGGTCTATAACGACTGTTTTCTGTGTCAATCAGGTGAGTGCGGGGATGGCCATCTTTCCTGATGGCACCACTTCTAGTTTTGTATGTTTCTGTTAGTATTTATTTCGTACTATATAACCATTTTTTTGTTATTGAAGCCTCAGTGAATATGCAGCCTTGCTGTACAATGTGCATATCTGGTCATTATCAAATATCTTAAGTATGGTTTCTCTTCCTGTTCATTATGAAGTACACGCTAATTGATATGTGCTTCTGCTTATAATACAGAAGTCCATAGTATGTTTCTATGTATTTCTAATAATCATTCATGTATGATATGTACTTCTATTTCTTTAAACCATATTATTTATAATTATAATCTGCTCATTATCAAATTCACACAATTCTGTTTAAAAATTAAATACAAACTAAATTGTGTGTTTGTGCATGTAATAACATCTGTTTTGTATAGTGTGTATTACTGTCTAAAATGTAAAATCTGCACTGGCTATTGTGTTTTTGTGCACATTAAATTAACGTTAAGGTAGATAGACATTTATCTTCATATGCATGAGATTTTAAACAGATATATCAAGTTTGGAAGGGGGATTTGCGAAAAATACCAGTCTAGAGACGTTACATTCTCAAGATTGGTATTTTTCCGCAAATTCCATGACCAAACATGTTATATCTGTTTAATTCTACCAAATGACTTTTACGTAAAGCGTGCAGATGATGTCGTTTTAAAATTTTCACAGATGCATGCACATGCACATGCAAGATAATCCTACAATGTACAGTGCCTGAGATCTGATCCCTGACATGAACCTGAATATAAGTCACTAAAGCAGAAAATGTAGGTTAAAGTGAACCAATTTTGCCTGGATGCTGACCTACCATCAGAGATGCAAGAATGTGCAAGATTAGATGATCATACCATGTACAGTGACCGAGATCTGAACTCAGACATAAACTTGAATGTAAGTCACTCAAGCGGAAAATGTAGGTCAAAGGGACCTAATTTTGCCTGGATGCTGACCTACTATCAGAGATGCATGCATGGGCAAGGTTAGATGATTGTACAATGTACAGAGACCGAGATCTGAACTCTGACATAAACTTGAATGTAAGTCACTCAAACGGAAAATGTAGGTCAAATTGCCCTAATTTTGCCTGGATGCTGACCTACCATCAGAGATGCATGCATGTGCAAGGTTAGATGATCCTACCATGTACAGTAACCGAGATCTGAATTTGGACGTAAACTTGAATGTAAACCAGTCATGCGGAAAATATAGGTCAAAGTGACCTAATTTTGCCTGGATGCTGACCTACCATCAGAGATGCCTGCATGTGCAAAGTTAGATGATCCTACCATATACAGTTACTGAGATATGAACTTGGATGTAAATTTAAATGAAAGCCACTCAAGTGGAAAATATAGGTCAGAGAGACCTATTTTCCACTTTGAGGCTGTGAGATGGCCCAAGATGCACCTGCATGCAAAGTTTGATGACCCTACCCTGCATAGTTACCAAGATAAATACCCAAATGCGGATGCGGACACAGACGAGGATGCCGAGGGTTATCCAATAGTCCCTCCCCCTCAACTTTGTTGAGGCGAACTAAAAATGGCAAATTTTAAGCAAATACCCCAGCAGAGGGTTAAAAGTGATAAATTTTTAGGCAAATACCCGCTGCTTCAAAACTTGTTTCAAATGCCATGGATTTGTAAAAAATACACATGTAGTCGACCGATCATATTGCAGCATTTTATCATAGGTAGAATTATGCTATAAGTTGGCTCAATTGAAGAACCAATCCTACAAACTTGAAATCCGAAATAAAAAGAATGGGTCCCCATGCTTGTTTTTTCTAGAAGTGGGGTCAAAGTTCGTTCATTTTTAGCCATTTTTTCACCTGATTTTACATTTAAAGCACTGAAAAAATATGGAAAGGCAAAGGAGTAGAGCCACAAAGGACCAAAAATGGCACAGGATTTTGACCAAAATTGAATTGTCACATATTTATGTTAAAAGGTCACTTTTTCCATCCATATGTATCGAACGTTTCGTATGTGTTTCGTACTCAAATTTCGATGACGTCATAATGGGTTATGACGTTTGCCGTTTACGCAAGTATGGAGATTNTTTCAGCTCAATAAAATTAAACCTTTTATCCATGAGAATTTTATAAATTTTTGTAAATAGATAGTTTATGATTTGATCTATTGATTACAACGAAAAAATGTGTCAGCATGCTTTTAAGGGATATTTTACGAAGTGTCTGGATTAATCATTATTTATAGGAAAAGGAAAATAATTCACAGCAAAAAAAATGAAATATAATGTTTCACATCTGTCTATTAATTTTGACATCATAAAGGAAAAGCTGTCAAATTACTGTTCTGACCCGTAAAATTAAACCTAGCCTGTATCTGATTCTTTATTTTTTTCAAATGTGTAATTGAATTGCGCAGTGCAACAGTGTCTATCTTAAACCAAACTTGTAGGTTTCTTCTAATATAATATTCACTGTAACAAGAGTATAATGTATGATTGTAAATATTGTGTTGTTACTTTATAAGTTATATGTTTGTAGGGCTCAAATTTTCATGGATTTAATGGTACCCTTTAACCATGAAATTAAGTTCCCAACAAAATGCACTTTTTGAGTTTTAATGCATGGAATTCAAAACCACAAATTTAAGTACCCTTAAAATAGTGATATTTTAGAAAACCACAAACGTTAATGTTCATGAATAAAAGTACTTCCACAGTATTTACTTCTAGTAGTCTCATCTCTATTATGTTTATCTCATTTACTACCTAGAACTGCCTTAATAAGATGTCAACAAAAGTCACAGAAATCATTATATTCGGACATTATATGAAAGAACATCAGTTTGTGGAAGTATATTTATTAATTTCATATTATTGACACAATAACTGTTCATATAAAATGATGATTTTTATCTCTTATAAGCCACTAATGCAAAATTCCTTGGTGACAGATTTGGATCAAATACCGGAATCAAATAACTTGAAATACCTGTAAAATACCAAATAAATGTATGTCAAGTATAATATTGAACAAATAGAAATACAACATTATTTTAATTAAAACATAAACTGAACAACTTCAAATCAAATAAAAAGAGACATCATCATTCATTCAAAATATAAAATCAATCAAATAGAACAACCAGGGGCTCCCAGGAGCCTGTATCGCTCACCTGGCTTTCAGTTGCCACAATCAAGCTAACATTGTAAGTTATACAGTTGAACTTCAGTCCCTCAAACTTTGGTAGTTTGAACATCACCAATATCTTGAACTGTATTTTAAGTCTGATCATGTTCAGTTATATTTCTTTGTTGGGCTTTTTTGACAAAAAAGTTCTTGCTTAGGACCACTTTCGACATCAGTTTTGAAGTTGAGACATCATTTTGTAAATGGCAGTCAACGACAATTTTAAACACCATATTTTTAAGTTACGACATCAGCATTGTTTTTGTTACTTTTTTTACAAACTGCCTCTGCCTTTGGAATTGGGAAAATTTATCGCAATTTTTCCATAATTGGGAAAAAATATGCAAAACAAATCATCAGTAAACAGCAAGAAAAACAGTAAGTTTGAATTCTGATTTGACATAACAAATGGTTCAAAGATCAGCATTTCGTTTTTTTAACCCTTTAAACATGTGAACTAATATATCAAGTTCCTCTTCACTAAGATCATTGCTCCTGTGGCATATAAATGCACCACTTTGGAAACTATTTGGAAACTTGAAGTAACTTCCAGCTAAGTGATAGTGGATGACAAAGCATAAACTAAAATTGGGCTTTCAAATAGCCCAATGCATTTTCCGACTTTCAGCCCTGGGGTTTGTTCAACTTCCACTGGTTGAACTCAATGACATTGTCAATACATTTAATGGCCGAGTACCCAATAACGCCAGTTGCTATTTTGATAAAAAAATTTCTTGTTCTCTGTAAAGTTCAATGCGCACAATCTGATGGTTGACTGAACGAGCTCTCCCCTATAATGGGAATTTATGATGGATAACTCAATTGTTATGAATTTTCACTGAGTGTTAAAAGATATAAACAGTAAAAATCAAACATCGAAGCGAGACGTCTTTAAAAAAAAACTTTTATTGTATTTCTCGAATGTGTTAACATTAATCGTCTCAACAATGACAACAAATATGGCCGCCCCCATAGACACAGATGACACAGAGTTGTTGACATCAATGTCCCAACCAAACCCGTCTGTCTGTAGTACTGAAACGCCTACTGTAAAAAAGAGATCATATCCTGAAAGTCCAAATGATTTACCAGGTACTGTTAAACAAAAAACACGACAAACTCGCAGGCGGACAAACTCAGTGGGAGATGGTAGGCTCGCTACCTCTACTGGGGATCTAAGTCAAGTTGGTCAAGGTAGCCAGAAAAAGCCAGCAATGCCAAGAAAGGATCTCACCATGAAAATTATTGAGGCTCTGACTAGTCAAGATGTATTAAATACAATTATCCCATTACTGTCCAAAAAAATTAGTGAGTCACTCTTAACTGAAATTGAGTCTCATGTCCAGACTTATGTGGATTCTGAAACGAAACAGTTACGTGAGACAATTGATGATCATCAAAAAACAATAAGTGAGCAGAGTAAAATAATTGATGAGCACAAGGAAAAAATATGTAGGCAGNATTTAGTCTACAATGCTTAATCAATTAAAATAGGTTTCAAGAAATCCTTGATATAAACAACATCAGGAATGAGCCTCCATAACAGGCACCTCAAAGTTGATGGAAAAAACGTTCATGGCAAGATTGGGTACGTGGCGAGAAGGGGTAGTCAAATGCAACCAGAAGTATTTCCTAGACAACCCTCATTGAGTCATTTATTTTTAATGGTGCAGGACTTGCAGCTTTGCTAGATAAATCTACGGTTTCTAAATACCCTTTGGCATCCCTTTTTGAAATCATTTTCACATATTTAGCATATACAGTAATTTGTTGTTATGTGACATGGTGACATCGTATTAGTGGGAGATGTTTTTGGTAGCAGGGAACAACACTGATTTTCATATGTAATGGGCTTTTACTGAAATTTTCTGTACCCATCCCTAAACAAATTTGGGAAATTATCTAAAAGGGAAACAGCCGAAATTCGGCGATAATTTGAGGGTTACAAAAACACTAATCAATATCTATTTGAAATCTCGATTTGAGTAATATATGTAATAAACCGGAAACAATGTTAGAGACTATATTTCTGCCATCCTCTATAGTTACAACCTGTATAAAAATATTCCTTTTTCACAAATATTCCTTTAGATTTTTATCTTATATACATTTGCTCCACATCTATTTTTTTTATTCCACCCAAGATGAAAAGATTAAGCATATCATTGAAACCCTAAATCTGACCACCAATCTACCCCAGGGGCTAACAATTGTCTTACGAACATAAGTTTTAAGGGAATCATATCTTCTAGTTTAACATGTATGATACCTTGTTCTTTCAAATAAAACATTCTATCTAACAGTATGACTGTTTCTACTACAGGTGCCAGTGCCAGTCTGACTGTATAGAAAGCCACTACATCCTTCCATCTAGATAATTTACATTGTACTGTATGTAGTAAATCTTCATCTATACTGGCGTCTAAACCTAATTTCTCTAGTCCAATTTTTGCATAACTGACATAAATAAAATTTAAAAAGTTGAAGAATTTCTAACCATTATGAAATGTGAAAATACTCACTTTGACTAGATAAACCTACATATATACTACCCCTTTTTGGAGACAGCTAGTAAAATTGAGTGTAATATTTAGTACATGTATGTTCTGTTTTTTTTTTCATTCATCATATTTTATTTCAAATTTTACATAAAAGAGAAATGATGCATACATGGAAAATACCTGACAATGACATATATGAAAAGTCAAGAAAATTGTTCGTAAGAGTTTCTTGGTATACTTTCATGCTTTTCCCATTATTCTTTTTAACATACATGCATGGCAAAATCAGACATCTAGCCATGGATTCTGTTTAAAAGATAGTAAGGGGTCTATGCTCAACTTACAGTTTGGTATATGCCTATAGTCATTGTCCAATACTTCATGGCAACATCAAGATGACAAACAGCATTAAAAGTGTTTTCCATGTTCCTCTATTTAATATGTTTTTATTTCAATTTTGTATCATGAACATTCACTACATATTTTTTCCTTAACTTGTGACAAAATTGTGTTTTCTCACTCTGTTCATTCTCTGCTCTACCGCAGCCTTTCCATTTCAGATAATACTTGCATACTAGATTTGCTTTTTAGAACAATGTTTAGTATAATATTTTACTTGTGACAAACTAGAGTTTCAGTTCAAATTTCAAATATGTATGTAGGTGCAGTGTCCAAGAGAAACTGTTACAAGATAGTGAACTTCAGAGGAACATCCCTATTAAGTTTCTACTAATTTTCTTTGTTGATGGAAAATCAGCACTCATGATCATAAAGAGAAATTGACAATGATATCATATTGCTAATTGTTATTATATTCTAATGCATACATCCAATTATGATCATACTCTGACATTAAGTGCATGAATGTCTGCAAAATAATCATCCTAAAATTTCAGTTCAAATTTTAAAAGTTATTGGAACAAATTCAAAATTATACCTGCAAATTTTTATACCTACTTTTCAAACTCCATCTGGTCAGCTTTCTTTATAGTAAGCTTTGTAGCACCAAAAACAAAATCTGGTTTTTTATGGAGAACAATTTCCTGTAGCATAGCCCTGTAGCAATGAAGTTTTAGGTTTGGAGGGTTATCTGTATAGAAAGATAAAAAATTAAAAACATCATTTATAAGTGTTAAGAGAAGATAAAAAATAAAAGAACCCCCCTTTTCTTGCTGAATTGATTTCATGTAGACCAATAAGCTTGGGGCTCTACCCACACGTTGTTTTGCTTTCTCAGTTCAGTTCCAATACATGTAAGTATTATGAAATTGAATGTTCTTCATATGGGCTAATGGCTAGCCTTCTATAGATTTAAAATGTTTAAACTACTCAATATGTATTAAATGTGGATAGCATATAAACTATTATGGTTAGCATAGTTAGTACATACCAAGTAATCTCTGTCTATAGACATCTAGGGAATGACATGCCATTTCTCTAGCTTCGTAAGTTAATCCATGATCATGAAGGCTTTTTACAAATGTACTCATTGGATATCCTACTCCTTCTGCATTGTCACTGTAACATGCATAACAAAATAGGTTAACCAAAAATTCACAGTCAAAATAATAATTGTGAAATAGACTCTATGGAGTTTTTTGGAATCAGTGTACATTTGATATCTTTAAAATAAATATGTCAAGTATAGTTTGTACAACATTATCAGGTCAAAAAGATGTCTGGAAGTTTGGTTGGTATCTGACTTATATTTTTGAAAACAAGAGTTGTCAGAAGACAACATAGCTCACCAGGGATTCCAGTAACCTCAATGCACAATAAATTCGAAAGTAATAGAAAGCTTTCTTCACAAGAAAGTCACATATCAAATATATAAACACTCTATCACTAAACAATTTAATTCTAGAAACAAAGTTAAAGTTTTTAAAAAATTGCCCTCAGGGCAAGGTCAAGGTCAAAATGTCTACAAATATGGTACCATTAGAAGCTCTGATCCAAAGAACATCACATACCAAATATGAAGACCCTACCACTAAAAGCCTACCTTCTAGAGGCAAGGTTAAAGTTTTTTTACAAATTGTTCTCAGGGCAAGGTCAAGGTCAAGGTCATAATGTCTACAAATATGGTACCACTAGAAAGCACTCATCATAAGGAAGTTACACACCAAATATAAACACCCTACTGCTAAAAGCCTACCTTCTAGAGGCAAGGTTAAAGTTTTTTGAAATTTGCCCTCAGGGCAAGGTCATGATCAAAATGTCTAAAGTATGGTACCAGAAAAAAGCTCTCATTATAAGAAAGTTACATACCAAATACAAACACCCTACCACTAAAAGCCTACCTTCTAGAGGCAAGGTTAAAGTTTTTTTAAAAATTGCCCTCAGGGCAAGGTCAAGGTCAAAATGTCTACAAGTATGGTATTTAAAGAAAGCTCTCATCATAAGGAAGTTAGATACCAAATATGAACACCCTACCACTAAAAGTCTACCTTCTAGAGGCAAGGTTAAAGTTTTTTTGAAAATTGCCTTCAGGGTAAGGTCAAGGTCAAAATGTCTACAAGTATAGTACCAAAAGAAAGCTCTCATCACAAGGAAGTCACATACCAAATATCAACATCCTAGCTATTTAGGTCTCAATTCCACAAGCCAGGTTAAAGTTTTGCTGATGCCGACGCCGCCGGTATGACAATAGCTCTCCGGACATTCGTCCCTGCGAGCTAAAAAGGATTTTTTTTTGGCTTTTGAACCAATAAATCAGTAAAATCCATCAGTCTTAAAATACATGGTTCACAGGCTTTTAATTATGTTAGGAAAAATTCTGAAAAAAAAGTTGAAAAAAAATTTGATAAATGCTTTGGGATGACCCTAGACAAAATATTCTGAATAAGTAGATATTTCTCTAAAAAGTACTAAAAAGGCAAAATAGAAATATCTTTTTGTAAAATTGAGGAATCAATTTGTTAATAGTAGGATTACAGGTTCATATGGTACTTAGCATTCTAACAAAATTTGACTAAAGATATTTTGAAGATAATGTGAGATTACCTCCTGAGATAAAAAATGTCTACAGAGAGACCCACAGTTAGACAGACAAACATATAGATACATGGATATACGGTCTGTAATTCTCGTTCTACTTTCACTTTATAAATCCAGAAACTTATGACGTCACTATGCAAAACGCACATTTAATCAGTCAACCAATTTCACTTCCGGGACAATTTTCTCAACGTCACATAGTCGGGATTGATTAGACACAATGTTAGATGCTTTACATTGGGATATCTATCATAGCTGGAAGAGCCTGGTTGATAGAAACTATGCATCTCCAAGAAAATCGCTATTTTTTAAAAAATTTCTACCCAAGTTAAGGTAATAAAGGTCATAATTCATTAATTTAAAAATATGCTGGTTCATAGAAGATGAATTCCATGGTTAATTTGATCTGTGAATCGAAAACCCCACCATTCCCCCCATAGTAATACATAAGAAATGGACCAAGGAAACATGCTTCTCATTCATTCACGTTGGTCATGTGACGAGACTTACCCTATAGGGAAATGTGAAACCAATAATACTCCCCTTACTTCACTGCAGGTGGTATACATCACAAAACAAGAACTCTGAAAACACTAATGTTTTCAAATAATTAAGAAATAATTCATAGCAGGTATATGATTATTAGAAATTTAACCATGGGCTGGGCCTTTATATTCGAATTTAATGTAGAGCATTAGCTAGGAGTAAAATTTACTAATATAAAGGCCCAGCCCATGGTTAAATGACAATAACCATATACAGCCATGAATTATTTCGATTCTAATATGATGGAAAATGGAATTTTCCATTCTGAAGCGACTTAAGGGATGGCGGATTTTCTGCCTCCATTGCTGCCCGTGTCTACGACATCACAATACACAATCTGAGGTTTTCAAACAGATGCAAGTTCAAAATTCAAATCGAAAGCAAAACAGTACACATATATGTGTCTGAATGACATGATTTAGTTTAAAACTGTTCTTAACCCTTCTTTTTTTGTAATTCTTTATTTTCAGAAAAAAAAACATTAGTGTTATAATTACAAAATAAGTATTACTGAAGAAAAATACATATATAATCATGATGATAATAGTAATATAATTTACTATATTTCAATAATTATTGAAAATCATATATATATGATACAATTGTGTGCTCAATCCTCAAGTGCAGCAGATATAGTTCTCCACTTATTATCTATGGTCTCTTTTCTTGCAGCCGAAAAAAGGGGAACTGGCCATCTTTTCAACTGATATTTCCTTTTTGATTTGTTCTTTGATAGATACTAAATTCCATTTTTAGCATTTCAACTTACATGTATAAATGTAGTATGAGGTTCTTAACCTTTATTTCCTTCATAAACTGGGATGTACAAAATAAAAAAACATTGTTGTTTTTTATCCCGTTTACTCATATTCTTTTACCATTTGTACATGTGCAAAATATATGGTTATCGAGTATTATACTGGTTGATGATTAACAAGAGCCATGTTCGAATAAGCAAATATTTAAATTGGAGTCTTGAGTATTTTCCTGATCTATGATAATCATTCATCGATAGGACCTTTGTTTCTAATCTATCAATGAAGGTCGCCTATTCCCTCTACATTAAACAACAAAAAGGGTGCAATCAACTTAAACTGATTTGATATGTTGCCAGTTGAGTTAAGATCACCAAGAAGTAGCCTAAATATTTTCAACCCATCAACATAACAGCAAAGTACTGCCAGTTTTGCCAAAAACAAAATGTATTGCAATCCCAATTTTTACAGTGTCAAAAAAGGAAAAAAGAATTCATAATGTGTTTACCTTGTATTGTTTGTAGACATTTTCATATAGCAGCAGCCTACAGATGTTATTCCCCTAATGTCATCACATCTAGAAAACACTCGTAAAATGGTAGGAGTTAAGTCACCACAAGCATGTAAGCCTGTTAGTAACAATCTTTCATCGTCATGGCTTATATTTCTCTGTTGTAGACAAACTTGTTGTGACGTGTTAACTGGACTGATGGAATTATCAGAGGTTTTCTTAGAACATATGTCTTCACAATTGTTCATTGTTTGACTTTGTATCACTCTCAAAAATTCTGAAGGGGTGGTACTTGGCTCTATCAAACAAGTCACATGATCTGGTAACTGAAGTTTTTCAACAGTACTTGATTCCTCATTGGAATCTACTTCCTCTTTGTTTTCTTTCAACTTTCTCTACAATGAAAACAATTAAAGAAATAAATATACACAGACATACATGTAGTATGTATTTTCTTGTCATTGACATGACAAAAAAACATATATATATTGTTCAAATGTTTTCTAACAATTCATATTATTAAACAAGATATATTTGTATATTTTTACCTTACAACTAGCATTTTTCACATTGGTTAACTAAATGCATTGCAGAGTACTGGCAGATCCAGAGGGCTCTACAGCAAAGCAAGGGGACGCATTTTGGAAGGGGGTATGGGTCCCCTTGATTAACCACTGCAAAGGATGCTTTCCATTCATGCACTAGGTAAACTTGTTAAGAAATTCTTGTACCAGTAATAAAGCAGAATCTAGCAGTACAAATTCCAACAAACTGAAATGAAAACTTCAGGTACTTTGTAAAGATGAGAGCGAGAATTTGGCCCCTTTGGCATATTACAGTTATAAAATGTTAACACTCATCAATAATCTGATATTTGAGCCATTTTACAAAGATTCCATGAAAACACTGTATCAAATTAGGGACCTCTTTTTTTAAACTTTGCCCCTTGAGCCTGAGTTCAACTACAGAGGCATGGCTAAATATAAATTTGGTGATTAAAGAGTCATTATTATCAAGCTTGATTTAAATTCATGGCTTTGCCATCTCTTAATAACACCAAATAACAAGCCCTGATGATTCAAAAGTACCCAAATTTTAGAGGAGACATGGAAGGACTATTGTGATAAAGTTTGCTTCGAACTGCCAAGTGGTTTCACATTAAATTTTTTGTAAGATTTGCTAAAGGGTCCAATGTTAAAACTATATGTCATGCTCAAGGATTCCGAAAGTCTGACAAAAAATCCAAAACAGGAGGAGTGAACCTCCTTAAAGACCACAAAGAATTACTGTGATCAAGTTTGGGCTAATCGGCTAAGTGGTTTCAGTTAAGATCTTTGAAACCATTAGCATAGGGTCTTGTGTTTAACCAAGTTCCCTGCTGTGGCTATCTAACATTAGATGCAGACATGTGGTACAATATTTTTGAAAGTAACCACTCTAGGAATATTGACACTAAGTCTGGTTCTAATTAGTAGCAGTATAGAGAAGTTAAAACTTACTGAAAATTTACTATCTCCATATGGACATTTCGACAACTTATGTATTTTACGAAAGGATGTGGAGTAAATGAACATGAGACCATAACACATATGTTAACTCCAGCTGCACTAATTTTAATGAGCTGTATGGCCATTTCGGAAATTTATTCCCCATCAGCAGCACTAGAACCCAAACAAAGGAAATCCATAATTTCAAAAAATGTTTAAATGCATAAAACCAAACGAAATCCGAATAATCAGTAATATCAAATATAGCTAAGGACAAAACTACGATGGTGGGAGTTAATCCTGCGGTTTTAGAATTTACATAAATTTAGATAATAGTAATTAAACAAAGTGAACACATGAGATATTATCTCATGTGTACTACAAGTACACCATATCTAAGAAAAATAAAGAGCATACATCTCTACCACGGGGAATTGTATCTTCAGTGCAGAACAAATCAAACTATTTGGAGGACAATATACACAAACTGTAAAATCTGATAGAAAACAAATAACCAAAATGAAATATAGTTAAGTTGTTTCTAAGGAGAAGATGTTTTTATGAGAAGTTGATATAAAACAATGGACACAAAGTGATTCATAAACATCACCCTGGCAGTTGAGCTAAAATGGTGGATGCAACATTCAAACAGTTCACATCCAATTGGAATTTTCTAAGGAACACAATGAAATACAAGGGGATCTCAAGAGCCTCTATTGCTCACCTGGGCCATGGCTGACACAATATGTCAAAATAATCCCAACGTTCAAGGGTCTCATTTTCAAGTTTGTTGATAGACATTGATCTTATTTGATTAAAAATTAACTATGTTCCCCATTGGCAGCTATTTTTGATTGAGCGTACACCGACTGTCACCTTTCTTGAAGAAGACCATCTAAGGATCATTGTGCCTCACTTTGGTTCCAATTGGCTTAGTATTTTCAGAGGAGATCTTTGAATGATTTCCCATGGGGTCCAAGGTTAAACAATGTTCCCCGCTGACTGCCATCTTGGATGCTATGCAGACATGCCGGACACATTTTATGAAGGGGACCAAGTAAGGACCATTGTGATCAAGTATGATTCCAATTGGCCATGTACTTTCAAAGGAGAAGATCTTTGAAAATGTTTCCCTATAGGGTCCAATGTTAAAACCACGTTCCCCACTGGCGGCCATCTTGGATATGAAGTGGACTTGCCCAACACATTTTTTATAAGGGGCCACCTAAGGACCATTGTGACTAAGTTTGGTTCCAATTGGTCCAGTATTTTCAGAGGAGAAGATTTTTGCAACATCGTTCAATTTTCGACAAAATTCCCCGCTGGCCGCCATCTCGGATGAAGTGCAGACTTGCCAGACACAATTTTTAAACAGGACCACCCAAGGACCATTGTGACCAAGTTTGGTTCCAATTGCTGCAGTGGTTTCAGATAAGATCTCTGAATGCTTTCCAATAGGGTCCAATGTTAAAACCGCATTCCCCATTGGTGGCCATCTTGGATATGATACGAACTTGCTAGACATTTTTTTTTAAAAGAGGCCACCTAAGGAACATTGTGACTAAGTTTGGTTCCAATTGGTCCAGTATTTTCAGAGGAGAAAATTTTTGCAATATTGTTCAATTTTCGACAAATATCCCCGCTGGCGGCCATCTTGGATGGCGTGTTGACTTACCGGACACATTTTAAAGGGGACCTCCTAAGGGCTATTGTGACAAAGTTTGGTTCCAATTGGTCCTGCGGTTTAAGATAAGATGTTTGATTGAAAAATTAGCGACGGACCAACCATGGACACAGTGATCACAAATTTTTTTTTTTTGGTCTACAGTCAACAAGAGTTTGTTATGTAAAACAGGCATTATTTAAATTTATTTGAAATTTTAAGTAGAATTTTTTATTTGAAGAAAAAATAAAATAATTTCCTACCTACCTACCCATAACCTGAACAACCCAGTCGGGGAGGGGAAACAAAAATATTTTTAATGTTGGCCTGAAGTCAATGCATGCTATGAAGCCTATTGCTCTTTAATAATTTAACAGGTCATGATATATACATGGTAGGCAAACAAATTTCACTGCAGGACAATATACATTTATATACAAAATTTATTAAAATTAAAATAAGTAAAGATTAAGGAATAGAAAAAAGAAGGGAAACGGGGAATGTGTCAAGGAGACAACAACCCAAAGGGGAAATTTGTAAAAATTGTAAAAATTTGTACAAAAACTTTTTTGCTCTTGATTATGTAACAAATAATTGTTTTTAATAAAGTGATAGCAGGGAATTTCTCTATGAGAAAAGTAAACCAAAGAAGATTTGAAAACAGCATTTAAAGTGAAATAACCCATAACCATATATGGCATTGAAAAAAATTTTGGTAAAAAACAGTCAATAATGTCTACATTTGGCATTTGGATTTTCTTCAAAATTTCAGAGTATGCAGATCTTGATATGCTGAGCATTTTTCCAATAAACACTTCACCTCTATCTGTTACAGTTTTTGAAATATAAAATAAACAAATCATTCCCACCTGTAGAAGCCGAGAAAACTTTGACAGTTAAAGTGTTACGGACGGACGGACGGAATGACGGACGGACGGACGGACGGACAGACGGACGGACACCACCATCACTATATACCCTCCGCTTTTACAAAGCGGGGGTATAAAAATGCATAAATTAGAAAATTTAATGGAAAAAGGGCTGTAACTCTGAGACGGGTTTTCCGCTTTTCTTTAAAATTGCATGGAT
>MJUU01061522.1:18461-59360 GCA_002080025.1 Modiolus philippinarum | reverse complement strand
ACACAATACAAAAATCTTATTTAAATTACTCCACTGATATTAAATAAATAACGGAAACTGGATGAAATTTAAAAGACAGATGCAATTCATTCAGGACGATATGTTTCTGCGAGGGTCACACACAGTAAAAAGTGTCATTCTTCTGGCTCAAAACTGGATGATCTGAAGATATTGTATTTGGGGTTAGAAATGATTTTTTTCGTGCAGCAGTTTGTCAAAATATGACAAATTAGCGTAGACCTTTTTTTTCTGGACCCAGTTTTCAGTAGCCGAATCCGCCTGTGCTCAAACTTCGGTTTACTTCTGTCTGGGACAAATATGATCACGATATTAGTCCCAGCTTCTATATAAAAAAAATTAACGCTATAAGAGGTTGATTTTCGTAATGCCTTTTTAATGTCTTCAACATTTTATAATACAAGTGAAACTTTCAAATTCTTAATTATGTGTCATGGGTTCAAGTTGTCTGAAAAATTATAAACTTATAATGCCGAAATCGTTTATACAGACAGTTGTGTTATGTACTGTAAACCGTGAAGAAGTTACAACTTACTGAAAATTTACTATCTCCATATGGACATTTCGACAACTTATGTATCTTCAGTGCAGATCAAATCAAACTATTTGGAGGACAATATACACAAACTGTAAAATCTAATAGAAAACAAATAACCAAAATGAAATCTAGTTAAGTTGTTTCTAAGGAGAAGATGTTTTTATGAGAAGTTGATATAAAACAATGGACACAAAGTGATTCATAAAAATCACCCTGGCAGTTGAGCTAAAATGGTAGATGCAACATTCAAACAGTTCACATCCAATTGGAATTTTCTAAGGAACACAATGAAATACAAGGGGATCTCAAGAGCCTCTATTGCTCACCTGGGCCATGGCTGACACAATATGTCAAAATAATCCCAAAGTTCAAGGGTCTCATTTTCAAGTTTGTTGATAGACATTGATCTTATTTGATTCAAAATTAACTATGTTCCCCATCACATGCCCACTGGCAGCTATTTTTGATTGGGCATACACCGACTGTCACCTTTCTTGAAGAAGACCATCTAAGGATCATTGTGCCTCACTTTGGTTCCAATTGGCTTATTATTTTCAGAGGGGATCTTTGAATGATTTCCCATGGGTCCAAAGTTAAACAATGTTCCCTGCTGACTGCCATCTTGGATGCTTTGCACACATGCCGGACACATTTTATGAAGGGGACCAAGTAAGGACCATTGTGATCAAGTATGATTCCAATTGGCCATGTACTTTCAAAGGAGAAGATCTTTGAATATGTTTCCCTATAGGGTCCAATGTTAAAACCACGTTCCCCACTGGCGGCCATCTTGGATATGATGTGGACTTGCCCAACACATTTTTATAAGGGGCCACCTAAGGACCATTGTGACTAAGTTTGGTTCCAATTGGTCCAGTATTTTCAGAGGAGAAGATTTTTGCAACATTGTTCAATTTTCGACAAAGTTCCCCGCTGGCCGCCATCTTGGATGAAGTGCAGACTTGCCAGACACAATTTTTAAAAAGGACCACCCAAGGACTATTGTGACCAAGTTTGGTTCCAATTGCTGCAGTGGTTTCAGATAAGATCTCTGAATGCTTTCCAATAGGGTCCAATGTTATAACCGCCTTCCCCACTGGTGGCCATCTTGGATATGATACGAACTTGCTAGACATTTTTTTTAAAAGAGGCCACCTAAGGACCATTGTGACTAAGTTTGGTTCCAATTGGTCCAGTATATTCAGAGGAGAAGATTTTTGCAATATTGTTCAATTTTCGACAAATATCCCCGCTGGCAGCCATCTTGGATGGCGTGTTGACTTGCCGGACACATTTTTAAAGGGGACCACCTAAGGACTATTGTGACCAAGTTTGGTTCCAATTGGTCCTGCGGTTTAAGAGAAGATGTTTGATTGAAAAATTAGCGACGGACCAACCATGGACACAGTGATCACAAAAACTCACCATGGCAGAGCCAGGTCATCAATGTCAGAAGTCAATGCATGCTATGAAGCCTATTGCTCTTTAATAATTTAACAGGTATATATACATGGTAGGCAAACAAATTTCACTGCAGGACAATATACATTTATATACAAAATTTATTAAAATTAAAATAAGTAAAGATTAAGGAATAGAAAAAAGAAGGGAAACGGGGAATGTGTCAAGGAGACAACAACCCAAAGGGGAAATTTGTAAAAATTGTAAAAATTTGTACAAAAACTTTTTTGCTCTTGATTATATAACAAATAATTGTTTTTAATAAAGTGATAGCAGGGAATTTCTCTATGAGAAAAGTAAACCAAAGAAGATTTGCAAACAGCATTTAAAGTGAAATAATCCATAACCATATATGGCATTGAAAAAAATTTTGGTAAAAAACAGTCAATAATGTCTACATTTGGCATTTGGATTTTCTTCAAAATTTCAGAGTAGGCAGATCTTGATATGCTGAGCATTTTTCCAATAAAGACTTCACCTCTATCTGTTACAGTTTTTGAAATATAAAATAAAAAATGCATAAATTTGAAAATTTAACGGAAAAAGGGTTGTAACTCTGAGACGGGTTTTCCGCTTTTCTTTAAAATTGCATGGATAAAAGATCTCGGCATTCTGAACAGTTTACAGATTTTTTTATATCTGCAACGGTTTTTGAGTTATTTGCCAAATTTTACCAGCAATTTACCCCTATGTTCTATTTTCAGTAACAGCTGCCATGTTGTTTGGTCTGTGGACTAAGCTAACACATTCTTTAAACTATATACCCTGGTGATGACCCAGGCCAAGTTTGAATTAAATTGGCCCAGTGGTTTCAGAGGAGAATATTTTTGAAAAAAAATTTATGACAGACGGACGACGGATGCCAAGTGATGGCAAAAGCTCACCCTGGCATAGCCAGGTGAGCCAAAAAGCAATCTAAATCATATACATACATATACATCAATGTTTTACATTCAAATATGTGGAACACCATTCTGTAAAGCAAAATATGTTGGATCCAATGCCTTTACTCAATCTCAATTCCTTTATGCAACAAAACATTGTATTCCAATATCATAAGGATTGGTCAACTGTGACTTAATTTAACAGCCTAAAATGAAGTCTGTACAGACATTGCTAGCAACAATGATCCCTATACTATTGTATGCACATACAAGATGTGTAAATGAGGCAGCAGATTATAAGATTCATTCAGCATTATACATACAGCAAAAATTATTTTTCTATCAGAAGATAGAATAGTTTCAAAATAACTATAGGTCAAATTTCAAGGTCATTTGTTTCTTTATAACAAATTAAAGAGAAAATTCACTAAATTTTGAATAAGACCTAAATTTACTCCAAGTAACATTGTGAACTTGTTGACCAAGTTTAAAGTAAAAATTTGCACGGGTTTAGGAGAAAAATATATTTATTATTCATTTCTGCTACAAAGTTTAGCTGAGTGACATCACTTGGCTGGATCTCGGTCATTATAAAAAACAATCATACCACTGTTTATAAAGTTATGTAAAGCGTTCGAGTGAGATCATGAAATAACTAATTACTGTAGAAAAACAAGGACAAGGGTGTTACCCTTTTGTCTAAATCTTATTGTTTCTTTCAGCATAACTTCTTCGTAGAATAACTAAATACTAAATTTACTAAGAAATAAAATTGGTTGTTTATGTTTTAAATCGATGCAAAAAATATCCCAGAAAATTAGATCAAAATAATAAACATGAATTCTCTATTATTATCCTCAAAACAATCTAGGAGGTAATAAATATGTGCACACACACGCGCTTGCTCCTTGTGTTCCAGTGATGAAAAATTAATACTTTTGTAGTGATGTAATCATCAGAGTTTATTAACAATCAAATTTACAGAATCATGTCCTGTGTCAAATTTTACCTTTGACATGCCCTAAAGGTAAATGTGGCGTGTGCTGCACTAATTACAGGTAGAAAAGGCACACTCTTGTTTTTAAAAAAAAATCCCTTATAACACAATACAAAAATCTTATTTAAATTACTCCACTGATATTAAATAAATAACGGAAACTGGATGAAATTTAAAAGACAGATGCAATTCATTCAGGACGATATGTTTCTGCGAGGGTCACACACAGTAAAAAGTGTCATTCTTCTGGCTCAAAACTGGATGATCTGAAGATATTGTATTTGGGGTTAGAAATGATTTTTTTCATGCAGCAGTTTGTCAAAATTTTTTCTGGACCAAGTTTTCAGTAGCCGAATCCGCCTGTGCTCAAACTTCTGTCTGGGACATATATGATCACGATATTAGTCCCAGCTTCTATATAAAAAAAAATTAACGCTATAAGAGGTTGATTTTCGTAATGCCTTTTTAATGTCTTCAACATTTTATAATACAAGTGAAACTTTCAAATTCTTATGTGTCATGGGTTCAAGTTGTCTGAAAAAATTATAAACTTATAATGCCGAAATTGTTTATACAGACAGTTGTGTTATGTACTGTAAACCGTGGAGATTAGGCAGAGTTCAGTATACATAAGTTAGTATTAAGTGTACATTTATATGCAGTTTTATGACATTTTTTATTGCACTTTTTAGTCTTATTTCAATGCCATATGCATGGGTTTTATGTGATTCGAGCACAATACCAACACCCCAAGCATGCGAAATTTCTGAAATTGACTTTTATAATATGATCGACTTAATGCACTTTTAGATTGTTCATATTACTGAAAATGACTCTCAAGATTTTATACATCTATGTGTCCCAACGATCCAGCATATTTTGCCCTACAACTTTACAGTTATATAGAAGGTGCACGAAAATACGAAAATTCCCCTACATCGGACTTGGCTAGCACGTTGATTTTTGTTTTAATAATATGCACCAATTTCATTTCCTGCATAAAACAAGCCGAGCTACAATATAGCATGACATATAATTGTAGATCCAATGTAAATGCAACTGCAATCGGTTTCAAGGGAAAAAAGAATCCTGATAGAAGTTTCTACCCGAATTTCTACTGTTTATATGTATGACTATAGATACACAAATAACAAGTCCAAGTGTGTGTCTCATACCGATTCAATGTATAAGGTGTTTGCGAAGTTGATCATGTACACAGCAGGTGGTATCAACAGGGAATTATATTCCGGAGGTCGTCATTTTTCCAGGTAAGGTCAAGTGATTTATACAGGTAGATGTGGTCGGATGGGTCGGACACCTGTCTTCTCAATAAACACTTAATACACAATATGATCAGTACAAGCCTGCATAACTATGAATAACTCTTGTATATGAATCCTAATTTCTACAATGTTTTCTGTTTATTTAATTGTGAACACGGGAACTTCTTAAAAATGTTCTGGATATATTATGAATTTAATGATATATTAAGAAAAAATAGCTGCAAATTTTCATTTCTTTATTGAATAAATTACAAATCGTTGAATTTAGCGAAAGAAGTTATTTTTATTTGGACAGTTCAGAGTTATGTACTTGTTGTTTTTACACAGGCTTATCGAGTTTTGTTATTTTGTGGTCTTTAGGTACTGTGGAAGTACTTTTATTCATGGACACCAATTTTCGTGGGCTTTATAAAAAGCACTATTTCGTGGGTACTTGAATTCGTGGTTTCGAGTTCTGTGCATTACAACTCGAGGCAAAAATGCATTTCGTTGGGAACTTCATTTCGTGGTTTAAGCGAACCACGAAATCCACGAAAATTGGAACCCCGCGAACAATTATACTTTCACAGTATCACGTGACTTTTTAAGTTGACAAGACGACAATATGGTGGTTGATACACCGGGATTTGCTCACCATTAATTCAGTCTTGTACAGTTATCCAAGACAAGTGAACAGTAATACATATATTTATCTGCTATTAAGATATGAGGAATAAAATATTGAATTTTTATTTTTTTGCAAATTTTCCCTTTAAAGACCTTAGTGCAAAGAGTTGATATGTGAAATATAAGCCCTATCATATACAACTGTTACAACTGTTGAAAAATGTACATGAATGTGAAAAATAAACAATGTCTCTCAACCAAGAAATTGAAGTCAAGCTTAAATGATAGGTGTCAGATTGTCATATACCCATATAGATGTAGAATACATCAAATACAGTGTCTATATATAACAATGACTTAGAAATTGTCTTTTATATCAAATTTTAGAGCAAAATTTACACAGTCACTGAACCAGTCAAATGAGGTCGAGGTTAACTGCCAAGTAATAATAATGTGATTTATGCATTGTAAATCCTGAGAAAAGGACTTAAATGTGAAACCCTTTTGCAATTATCATGAAGTCATTGAACCATGGAGACAAGGTCAAAGTCATCTGAAACAAGAGTTGTCAGAGGACAACATAGCTCGCTGGGGATTCCAGTAACCTCAATGCACAATAAATTTGAAAGTAATAGAAAGCTCTCTTCACAAGAAAATCACATATCAAATATAAACACCCTATCACTAAACATTTAATTCTAGTAGCAAGTTAAAGTTTTCTTTTAAAAATTACCCTAAGGGCAACGTCAAGGTCAAAATGTCTAAAACTACGGTACCATCAGAAAACTCTCATCAAAAGAACTTCACATACCAAATATGAACACCCTACCACTAACAAACTTAATTCAAGAAGCAAAATTAAAGTTTTGAAAAAATTGCCCTCAGGGCAAGGTCAAGGTCAAAATGTCTTCAAATATGGTACCGGAAGAAAGCTCTCATCATAAGGAAGTTACATATCAAATATGAACACCCTACCACTAAAAGCCTACCTTCTAGAAGCAAGGTTAAAGTTTTTAAAAAAATTGTCCCCAGGGAAAGGTGAAGGTCTAAATGTCTACAAATATGGTACCACTAGAAAGCTCCCATCATAAGGAAGTTATACATACCAAATATAAACACCCTAACACTAAAAGCCTACCTTCTAGAGGCAAGGTTAACGTTTTTCAAAAATTGCCCTTAGGGCAAGGTCAAGGTCAAAATGTCTACAAATATGGTACCACTAGAAAGCTCCCATCATAAGGAAGTTACATACCGAATATGAACACCCTAACACTAAAAGCCTACCTTCTAGAGGCAAGGTTAAAGTTTTTAAAAAATTGCCCTCGGGCAAGGTCAAGGTCAGAATGTCTACAAATATGGTACCACTAGAAAGCTCTCATCATAAGGAAGTTACATACCAAATATAAACATCCTACCACTAAAAGTCTACCTTCTAGAGGAAAGGTTAAAGTTTTTCAAAAATTGCCCTCAGGGCAAGGTCAAGGTCAAAATGTCTACAAATATGGTACCAGTAGAAACCTCTCATCATAAGGAAGTTACATACCAAATATAAACACCCTAACACTAAAAGCCTACCTTCTAGAGGCAAGGTTAAAGTTTTTTAAAAATTGCCCTCAGGGCAAGGTCAAGGTCAAAATGTCTACAAATATGGTACCAGAAGAAAGCTCTCATCACAAGGAAGTCACATACCAAATATCAACATCCTAGCTCTTCAGGTTTCAATTCCACAAGCCAGGTTAAAGTTTTGCTGACGCCGACGCCGCCGACGCCTGGGGTATGACAATAGCTCTCCGGACATTCGTCCCGGCGAGCTAAAAAGTTTAAACCATCAGCTACCTGTGGACACAAAAGGTGTAAATAAGTTGCTTTCAGTGGCTTTCGCAAGACAAAACATTTATAGCATGGTCTCAGATTTTCTCCTCTGCCAATATGCTCTATTCAGGTCTATAAATCCATGTTTTAACCTCGCTGCCATGCTAGCTATATTTGTATAATATCTGAATTTCAATACTTTACCTTTAACTGGGATCTGATGGTATAAGACATATCCCTGTAAGAGAAAAAATAAGGTTTTTGTGATGCATAAAATATCTCAAACAATATAATATTTAGGAGTTAGCTGTCAGAGGAGATGAAAATGTGAAAAGTCAATGGATGATGGATGTCAGAAGCCAGACCCCAAGTGATGCCAATAGCTCACATTGATCTTTTGGGTCAGGCGAGCTAAAAATGAAAATATACTGAATGAAAATTTTAAGTTATTGTAATTTTTCTGAACATTAATTATGCTTACATGTATCTTATTTTTTATACAATGCCATAAAGACTTAATGACGAAACTTGACTTTCTATGGGGAGATCAATATATTGATTGTTATTAACTGTTCCTCCACACCTCTTACCTATCATACTTTTCAGCTTTAGGAGCATGACAACCTGATGCTTCTACTGTAGTGACCTTCCTACCATGGCCAAAGGTCAGCAATCTCGATAAATGACCTTGACCTGCACCTACATCTACAACATGGTTACAACCACAAGTCTGACAAACCAGATTTACCAACTGAAATAAAAAATAAAACTTGTTCAGCCTTTAAATGGATAAATTATAATTGAGCCTCGAGGTTGTCACAGAACAGAAGTTCCTTCATAATACTTGGTCCAAAAAGATAATAATAGTACATAGTAGTATTTCCAATGGAACTTGTTCCTAGCGAAATAAACTCAATATAACATTTATTCCAAGAGAAAGAAATATACCAATATTAATAATATTTCTTCCGAAGAAACTTTTGTAAAGGTGGCACAAATATATGTTGAAAAGGTAACTGAAGCAAGAAGTGTGAATACAATGTAGATTATTGTTGACAACTAGATTTGTGATTTTTAATTTGTAATAAAGCTATATCATACAAAGAACATGTAATGGTATATTGACTGTTTAGACATTCCTTGATCAACAGACAATCCACCTGAACTGGCTTTTTATTTTGCTAGAATACAGTTTGCATTAAGACATTAACTCACATTCCTTGCACTTACTGCAGAAGTTAATATGAGTGACAACTTGAAAATGTAATTAGAATTTATAACAGTTGTTTAAATTTCAATGAGCTTCAGTGCCTGGACAAAAAAATATTGTCACATTTATTTTTTAGCATCAATATTTCATATAAAACCACATTTAATGTCAAGTAATTTCTTATCTGATTTTCAATGAAATGAAAATAATGTGCAGTTCAATTTTTTATTTGGGCACAATTTTCTGAATTGTAGTATTCAATATATAAACAATGAATGGATATGGAGTAAATGTACATGAGACGAAGTCTCTACAAATATATGGTAAAACCAAGCAATGTTGAACAATGCTTTTATTTTTGTTCTTCATCTTGAAGTAACCATAGGGCCGTCCACAATGACCTTTGCTTATAACTCATAGTAAGTTCAAGACAGCCCCTTAGACCCGGTGCTATTACACTCATGAATGTAGGATCGTCAACAAACATAAAATAATCTGGCAATGTTTTCTTACAACTACTGTCATCTTCTGCCAAACAAAAGACTAATAGCTTCTCACATGAGAGCAAATCAAAGATCGGGGTATCTTTCATGAATGTAAGAAATTCCGTCTTTTCTCGAGTGGAGCGCAGTGAAAAAGATGAAGAATTTCTTATATGAGTGAAAGATACCCCGATCTTTGATTTTGATCGAATATAAGTAGCTATTTCTTCCGTAAAATATGACAATAAATATCTGGAAACCTTTATTGTGTGAGTAACATCGTTGCCCTTTGAGTGTACCTTACATTGTGAAATTGGGTGTTTTATGACGTTTAGTCATGGTTACAATTATTGTATAACAAAAATTAATGTTTATGGTTGGTCATTTATCCATGTGAGACAAGGTCACGTGCATCGATCTCACATGGGTCGTCTCACACTGTAAACCATCATTTACTGAAGAACAATAGAAGACAACCACAGCATATAAACAACCACAGGGCACTCATCAAGCAAATTGCAAGAAAACTTGGCATTATGAAATAGTAAGGTGTCCGCATCATAAACAGGTTGGCAGAATAACATTTGAAATGTTAGATAAAAATTAAGTAAAAGAAATGGCAGATCCATTCTTTTTTGTATTTTACACAGGTACCTGCAATTTCAACATCACACTATAAAAATATGACGCCATAATTCAAGAGTTGATTCTATGACCTCAAAAGTTTATTCAGAGATAAGATGCCAAGTGCGAGTTCATGTATTGCATTAAATTAGTAAAAACATGAAGATCTAAACAAACAACAAACAAATAAATAAACAAAACCAAAAAGGAAAGTGTTATATATGTGTACAAAGTATGAAAACTTACTTTCCCTAACTGAAGTATTTCATGCTGTTTCTTTGGTTTAACATGTTTACGGAAGCAATGATTCAGTGGTAGGTACTGTCCATCTTTTATGTTGTCCTTTGTCCTGGTAGCATCTGGTTTCTCCAGCTGTATTGATACTGGTACCTTACTGGCTTGATCAGAATGATTTTTGCTAAATTGTTCTTGCATAGTGGAGCTGTCTAGGTCAACAGGTTGCCGATTTAGTGAATACACATCAGTACACTTTCTGAAGCACAGGAGACTAAGGGGCAATAGTCTTCTGAAATACAAGTCAATAGACAATTATAAATAAATCAACCAAAAGGCCACAAGAAGTATGGTTCTATAGCTACTTTTCCATAGACCATGTTAACATACATTGGCTGCGAATTTGTCGTGTCAATGTGTCCCAATATTTTTTAAAGTACACTTCAAATATCATTTGTGCATCTCAAATCAAATATGCAAGAGTTTTCATCAATAATTGTAAATGTAATTTATTTAACATGTATTTATTTGATTTATTGCTTTTTTTAATTTCAAGTCACAATTGTATGTTACTTCCACGTTAAGTATAATCAGTATAAAGGATTACAAAGAATCATATTTTTTTCTAATATTTCCATTTTCAGCATGTTCAGCTTATTGTAGAAAAATATTTTTAGCAACATATGTGGATTGATGTTTTTGTGGTGTTAAATACTTCAAGGTAAAGAACAATAAAAACATTGTTCCATTGCTTGGTTCCGAAATATTTTGTAGAGACCTTGTCTCATGTGCATTTACTTCATATTGTTTTATCTGTTCATTGTTTATTCATTCGAATGGTTCATTATATTTCACATCTTCCAGGATTCCACTTTACCGATTTTGACCTTTTCCTAAATTGACTTGCTTACCATGTAATAGATGCTGTTAACACAGCAGGACATGCTTACCCTTCTGGACCTCCGGACATAGCTATCAGTTTTTACGGGAGTTCACACTGTCAAAGCTTTAGTTTTTTGTGTTTTCATGTATATCATACTGTTAAATTTTACTTTTGTCTTCATTAGTGATGTTTATGATAATGATTTACTTTAAACATATTTATTAGTAAATAGCACATGTATCAATATACAATTACAACAGGGAAAAAATATAACAGGATTTGGTAACAAGCTAAATTTAGCTTTTTTCAAAACCATCTCCTATATAATGATTTGTGCTTGTAATGTTTGATTACTAAAGTGATTATAAAACCTTTTCAATATTTTGCCTTGGTACTGTTTGAGGGTTAGAGAAGTAACAATTACCATGGATTTTTTTAATTGGTTTGTCTAAAGGTTATCAAACAGATCTTCAAAAGACATATACATGATATATGCCTCACTGACTGTTTGTCCGTTGCTGTTAACAGAGCAGGACATGCTTACCATCCAGAGCACCTGATGTCACTCTCAGTTTCATGGGAGTTCATACTGTGGGTGCCTTGATTTTGAATGTAATGTTTCTATTTCTGTGCTGTGTAGCTGTCCAATGTTATAGTTTTCTGTATTTTCGTTTTGGCCATGTCTTTGAACTTTTTGTAAATACCACCCCTTCGTTCCTTTGGTATTCTACTGCTGTTATTTTGAACAGAGGCTACTAGGTTACTGTAATCACCCACATGGTATTCATTTACATGTAAAATGTAAGCTGTTGCAGCCATCTTAGCTGCCAAATAAATTCATTTTAAAACTAGATGTTGTCTGAAACGACAACTATCCCCGCACTCCCTGTCTGACACAGAAAACAGTTCTTATACACCCTGGGCATAATTCTTTTTTTTATTATTTTTTAAATCTATCTATTGATAGTCATTATTGTTACTAAAAGAATTCTAGGATATATGGTTGCTAAGTAGAATTCCAAAAAATAAGTGGTCTTTGAGACTTTCAGGAAATTTACATAGATTGGAATCGATATTTTTGAAATCCAGTTGATGAAAATGTTTTTCCTAAACTAAACAAACAATTTTAGTATGGTTGCTAGGTAGAATTCCAAAAAATAAGTGGTCTTTGAGACTTTCAGGAAATTTACCAAAATTGGAATCAAATATTTTTGAAATCCAATTTATGAAAATGTTCGTCCTAAACTACACAAACATTTTAAGTATGTTTGCTAGGTAGAAATGAAAAAAATAAGTGGTCTTTGAGACTTTCAGGAAATTTACCAAAATTGGAATCAAATATTTTTGAAATCCAATTTATGAAAATGTTTGTCCTAAACTACACAAACATTTTAAGTACAGTTGCTACATAGAATTCCGAAAAATTAGTAGTCTTTGAGACTTTCAGGAAATTTACCAAAATTGGAACCACCTTTCAAAATTCTTAGTTTTCAGAATTTTGTTTTTTACCAAACACTTGTTAGAATATAAGATAATATGCCAAAATTAAAAAAAAAAAATATGTGTCTTTGACATTTTCAGGAGATTTACCAAAGTTGGAACCAGAACCAAAATTCCAAAAGCTTATTGCAAATCTATATACTATATGCAACAATTCTGCATAAAGATTTGATCCCTAAATCCAAAAATATAGGAGGAGTTTGCGTCACATGCCAAATGTGGATAATCCACATCTTTGGGTCTTTGTTAAAATTGACATCATGGGGCCTCTTGTTTGCACCAAGACCAATATCAAAAATCCGAAAGCTTATTGCGCATCTGCAGACTATATGCAACAATTCTACAACAAAATTAAATCCCTAAATCCAAAAATGTAGGAGGAGTTTGAGTCACAAGAAAAGTGTGACGGACGGACAGACAGACGGAGGGTATAACATTATCCCCGAAATTTCTTCAAACGTGCGGGGATAACAATTTTGAAAGGGACATGTCATAAAACTTTGCAAAATTTGATTCCAAATGAGCATTCAGTTCCAGGCAAATTATAAAGGATTGTACTAAATGTCTGGCTGTGGTAGTCATATTGGTTTGCAGGTGGGTCATCAAATTTTAGTTGAAAAAGATCAATGTAAATGACCATTCCACCGAATTTTTATTCCAACGGTCATGACAGTGCCAGTACTTCCAGACAAGAAGATTTTTGAAAAAAAAAAAGTTTCCATATTGTAATATAAAGTGCTGCATCTGATTCAATCAATGTAATACTGGTATGCAAAGGTAATAAGTTTAAGTCAGTCTTATAGCATTTGAGCTATAAATTTACTATAATCTATAATTCAGCTTGCATGCTTTAACAGGTCAGCTACAAAAAATTGAGACATACAGTCGAACCTGTACTAGCGACTCCCCGTCTATAACGACAAACTGCTCATAGCGACCCTTTTCATTCCTCCCGAGACAATTCCCACTTTGATTACCTCTCTATGACGACAACCTGTCCAACGCGACTAACAACTGTGTTAAAAACTGTCCACACGACTCTGAAATCCTGTACATAGCGACTTTCGATGCTCCGCAAAAACCGGATGTTGTTATTTTTTCGAATTCGTTAGATACGTTTTTTAGCGAGATTTCAATCAGTTGATATCGTTGACATCGAGATTTCAATGGTAGGCGGACGAGATTTCGGAATTGGCCAATGAGAATCAATGGATTAAAAATAAATTTCATTCATGAGTGATTAATGTTTACATATTTGCTTAGGAAAATCAGATTCCAAAGGTGGTGTCCCCAAAGAGAACGGCTTTGGTTTAATTCAAAAAGTGGTAACGATAAAAATTTTTGAAAATGTGAAACCTGCTGACAAAGTGGCTGAAATGTTTTGGATTCGGAAGACCCAGATACAGATTTAATTTAAATGAAAGGCCGTGGTTTTAAATGACTTTGAGAACAATACTCCTGGAACGCAAAAACGTACGAGAGGCAGCACCGGGAATGAAGACATAGACAATCTCTATGTGGAAAGGTTTAAAGATGCTACGATTGTTGCTGAAATTCTTTTTGAAATAATAAATTATATTTTGACGTATTGTATAATATTCCTTTAAAACTCATAATGGATATAAGGTATATGTACATAGAGAGACAACACATGTTATTAGACTTTGCACAAGGTAGTTGATGTTTTCAGTCTTGGAATGGCTTGGACCTGTATATAAAGACCACCTGTCTATAGTGATTTTAAATTTGTCCCTTGAAAGGTCACTATAGACAGGTTTAACTGTATTATGAAAATTCTCAAATCAAGTTAAATAAAATGCAAGTGTGTGAAAGCGAGACTTGCCAAAGTTTTAACAATTGAAAACTAGAGGTACTGTGGCCTGGAGGACCACAAAATGATACCCCCACTCCCCATTGGAGTAGAAGATCCCCGATATGATTTGTCACAAAAAATTATAATTGCACAATTCCATTGTGTACTAAAAAATTTGTGAAATGCGCTCAAAAGATCTAAAAAATTAACTAAGTTGTTAAAAAGGAAGTAGATGTCCAGCAATTTTGAAATCTCTACTAGTGGTATAGGACATCCTTCTTAACTTGCATACAAAATTTCAAGTTGCAGTGATGAGTAGTTACTGAGGAAACTGTTACGAAAAGTTTCAACGATTGACAAAAGATCTCGAAAATTTACCGAAAAGTCTGTAAACAGGAAGTTGATGTCCGGCAATCCTGAAATCGCTACTTGCAGTATAGGATATCATTATAAACTTGCATACAAAATTTCAAGTTGCAGTGATGAGTAGTTACTGAGAAAAATATTACGAAAAGTTTCAACAATTGACAAAAGACCTCGAAAATTAACTAAGTCTGTAAACAGGAAGTTGATGTCCAGCAACCCTGACATCGCTACTTGCAGTAAAGGACATCACTATAAACTTGCATACAAAATTTCAAGTTGCAGTGATGAGTAGTTACTGAAAAAACTGTTACGAAAAATTGTTTGCTATCACAGACAGACGGACAGAGTGATTCCTATATACCCCCCTGAACTTCTTCGTGGGGGGTATAATTAATAACAAAATGTAAAAAATTTCATAGTTAATGGGTTTGTTGTAGAAACTGTTTCTCTAACATGTCTAATGACCTTAGGTAAAGCACAGAGGATTGTATTCTAAACAGATTTCATTGGACTTGTTCTCTCACTGGTGAGGAGAAGAAATATTTCAACATTATCAGGAAATATGAAAACTGGATAGAAATATAAGAAATTTCAAAACCTGTTGACTTAAGTCTACTTCTTAGTTTAGTGACAATGGGTTGAAAATCTAATGAGACTGAGCTTAACATTTTTACAGCTTCTGACATGGAAATAGTATTTTTAAGTGTTTTGTTGATAAAATCAATGTAATAAATAAAAGCAATAGCTACAGTATCCAACTAAAATATAATGTCATTTTGCATATTTGTGGCACGTGATTTGTGGTTTACTCAAATGATAATTTAATCACAAAAACTCAGATAGCGTAATTGGTTTGGTATGTGGTATTTTTTGTTTTTTCCCCATTGTCCATAAACTGTTCTGGTGAATCTAAGCCCAATCATAATTCTTCAACTTCAGATACTGGCAATTTACAAAACATTTTGTCTTTTATATAAAACATGTTTATAAATATTGAAACAAACCTATTACAGTATGTTGACTTGAATGACAGCAATCCGGCCAATTCCTCTGTATTCATTACACTCAATACATTCTGCCATTGTTTTGGCAATTTATTCCAGTGATCCTCCACAAAGAAACTCTACAATAAAACATAGAAGTACATTTATACAGTACAGTCAGGGGTACAACTTAAATAAGTTATCACCAAAATCACTTAAATGAGTTACTATGAGAAACTGACTTTTTTTGAATAACTTATACCAGTTATCAAGCAATAACCTATATGAGTTACTGTTTTGTTAATCAAGGGACATTACTCTGTTAATCACTTCATTAAGTTATTGAAGTCTTTTTTACATTATATTCAGTTTTGTTGAAATTCTTACTTATTGGTCACAGTTAAGTCTATTATTACACATGTATTAAGTAGTTCAAATTGACCTCAATCTAATGATGGCCTGTCTAATTGATTTTGATGAACCATTTCAAAGATAATTGAGATTTTATTTCCCAAGGGTCCAATCTTTATGGGGGTTGGCGCATGTATTTCCTCTCTTTGCGCATTTATAATTGATAGGTAATTACACAGTTAAGGATCCAAACCATATGGGAAAAACTATTGTTTGTTTGAGAAAAATCTTTATCATAAAGAAATTTGTAATCAAAGTTTGACATTTTTCAGTATGTACCATGATGTATGTATAATTTCAATAATCCTCCACACAGAAATTATCAGTATACACATGATATTTGAGTCTTTATTAATGCCACCTGCTCCTTATTGATGAGATATTTGTCGCTGCCAACAACACATGGGTTGGAAATTTTGATTGTCTTTTGTATTATGTGGACAAATTCAAAATAAGACAATTAACTGTGTGACACTAACTATTA
This sequence comes from Modiolus philippinarum, assembly GCA_002080025.1. NCBI lineage: Eukaryota > Metazoa > Mollusca > Bivalvia > Mytilida > Modiolidae > Modiolus > Modiolus philippinarum. The sequence continues at coordinate 42,771 of MJUU01061522.1, read as the reverse complement.
CAGACTAAGCCTGAAGCCAGCATATGTCACTTTCAAAAGCATACATATTAACCCTCCCACATTTTGAGGGAGACTCCCTCTAACTCATCAAATCTCCCACTTGAAAAGGTTCTCCCTTGTTGGAGACCAAAATCTCCCACAAATAGAAAAAAAACTCCCACATTTACAAAATAGTGCAATATTTTAAGAAAAAATGGAAGAATGTGTCCATATATATGGGACACAGATGCCCCACCTCCTTGCAATTGAAACCCTTAAATTATTTAAGGCATAACTATGTACAATACACATATATCAAATAATTATAAAAAGGATCTTTCTCCTGTGATAAATAGGCATTGGAACTGGTTTGGTTTTGATATAATGCATAGTTCCAACAAATAATCTGAGAAACAGTCTTATATCTAATAATAATCTATTTTTAGCAACTGTGACCTTGCCCTTGGGGGTATCAACACTAAAATCTATGGGGTTACGTGTTTTGTGAAAAGTAAGCAAGTGACCAAGTTTGGTTTTGATCAGATGCAGGATACTCAAGTTATCATCTGCAAACCAAATTTGTGTTTTGAAATTTGTGTCTATTTTTAGCAACAGTGACCTTGACCTTGGAGGTAACAACCCCTAATCAATAGAGATCTGTCTTGAATGATAATTAGGCATGTGACTAAGTTTAGTTTTGACCTGATGCAGGATACCAAAGTTATCATCCGGAAACCAAAATTTTTTTGAAACATTAGTCTATTTTGAGCAACTGTGACCTTGACCTTGTGGGTACCAACCCGGAAATCGTTAGGGTTCTGTATTGGGTGATATGCAAGCATTTGACGAAGTTTGGTTTTGATAACTGTGACCTTGACTTTGGGGGTACCAACCCAGAAATCGATAGGGTTCTGTCTTGGGTGATAAGCAAGCATGTGACCAAGTTTAGGTTTGATCCTATGCACTGAGTATACTCCGGAAACCAAAATTTTATTGAAATTTTAGTATATTTTTTAGAAACTGTGACCTTGACCTTGGGGGGTACCAACCTGGAAATCGATAGGGTTCTGTCTTGGGTGATAAGCAAGCATGTGACCAAGTTTGGTTTTGATCTGATGTAGTATACTCCAGTTATCATCTGGAAACCAAAATCTTATTAAAATTTTAGTCTATTTTTAGCAACTGTGACCTTGACCTTAGGGGTAAAAACCCGGAAATCAATAGGGTTCTGTCTTAGGTGATAAGCAAGCATGCGACAAAGTATGATTTTGATCCTGCAGTATACTCAAGTTATTAATCGGAAACCAAAATTAGTCTGGGTCCTTCTCAGCTAAACTGCAATGAATCCGGACAAATGCACAAAAATTAAAAAGGCTATTAAGTTATCACTTTTGGATTTTTTTTTGAAAATTTTATTGAAATGATAGTCTTTTTTTAGCAACTTTGACCTTGACCTTGGGAGTACCAACCCAGAAATCCATACGGTTCTGTATTGGGTGATAAGCATGGGACCTATCGGTAGTTTGGTTTTGATCCGATGCAGTATACTCAAGTTATCTTCTGGAAACCAAAATTTCAATCTATTTAGCAACTGTGACCTTGACCTTGGGGGTACCAACACAAAAACCGATAGGGTTCTGTCTTGGGTGATTAGCAATCATGTGATTAAGTTTGGTTTTGATCCAATGCAGTATACTCAAATTATCATCTGGAAACCAAAATTTTATTGAAAATTTAATCTATTTTTAGCAACTGTGACCTTGACCTTGGGGCTCCAACCCAGAAATCGATAGGGTTCTGTCTTAGGTGATGCAAGCATGTGACCAAGTTTGGTTTTGATCCAATGCAGCATACTCAAGTTATCATCCGGAAACCAAAAAGATGGACATATGTACGGACGGACGTACAGACCAGGGTAAACTTTTATGCCCCCAACCGCCTAGCGGCAGGGCCGTAATAAAAAAAATGTTATATTCCTACAAAAATGTTTATTTTACTGCTTTATATATACTGAAAACAATTATGATTTACACAACATGACAATAGAAGGCACCTAAAGCAGTTATGTTGTTTTAGTTAATTAATCTTATAATGGCATTTGCTTATTACTCATTTTTCTTTTAAAGTTATCTTTTTTATCACAAGGAGAATTACAAAAAATGCCTGTTTATTGTTGTCTCACAAATTCTCCCACAAACAAAAACAGTTATGAGGGAGATCTCACACATAGTCCTTCTTATAGGTTAACACAGGTCTATGAAAAGTTTTATTGTACAAACCACAGAAGACGAAGTCTTTATCTAATTCGTCAGTTTAAGAGCTCCAAAGAGCTCATGTTAATTTGTTTTAAACTGCAACCTCTCTATTTAAGTATATGCAAGTAAACTACATTGACTGTATAAACATAAGCGTTATACAGTCATTGACCATATAACGCTTTGTAAATGACGTCATCAATGTGTTTCCGTAGAAATAGTTCCATGTTGTTGCAAGAAAGCATGGATTCATTTCAAACTTACGACATCCGCTTCACTTTTTGAATCATCATTTTCACCGATATATTGTATAAGATTCGGTGTTGTATGTTTCAATATAAACACAATAGTCCATGGGCTGGAATAACCCCCCATGCACCCCCCCACTTCCGAACCCCACCCATTTTTTTAAGTCTGTATACATCCCCTCTTCAAAATAAAACATGTTAACACGAGCATAACCTGCACGCACTTGTGGAATTCAGTCGATTTTTAGACCCACCTACCAAAATTTTGGAAAATTTCGTTTTTCGTTCAAGTTTTTCTTTCAGTTGCTTCAAAATGTTAACCAAATGCTTTCCAGTTATNATAACGGGGTATCATGCTGAACATTTTTGCAATTTAAACTTAATATCTATCTGTTATAGTTTTTTCAATAAAAAATAAAAAACATCAAAATTTTTAAAATTTTATGGAAAAAGGGCAATAACTCTTAGACGGGTTGTCAGATTTTCTTCAAAATTTCAGCATGGGTAGATCTTCTCATGCTGATCATTTTTACACTGTCAGATTTTTGATATCTGTAACGGTTTTTGAGTTATTTGCCAAAAACTGTAATTTACCCTTATGTTCTATTTTTAGTAACGGCAGCCATGTTGTGTGACCTAAGACAAACAAAATAACAAATTTGAAACTAGATACCCTAGTGATGATTCAGTTAAAGTTTGGTTCCATTTGACCTAGTGGTTTCAGAGGAGAAGATTTTTGAAAGTGAGCTAACGACGGACGGACGACGGACGGACGACAGACGCCAAGTGATGGCAAAAGCTCACCCTGACATAGCCAGGTGAGCTAAAAATGTAAGCTGTTGCAGCCATCTTAGCTGCCAAATAAATTCATTTTAAAACAATTTTGAAAGGGACATGTCATATAACTTTGCAAAATTTGATTCCAAATGAGCATTCAGTTCCAGGCAAATTATAAAGGATTGTACTAAATGTCTGACTGTGGTAGTCATATTGGTTTACAGGTGGGTCATCAAATTCTAGTTGGAAACGATCAATGTAAATGACCATTCCATCGAATTTTTATTCCAACAGTCATGACAGTGCCAACACTTCTAGACAAGCAAAGTTTCCATATTGTAAAGTGCTGCATCTGATTCAATCAATGTAATACTGGTATGCAAAGATAATAAGTTTAAGTCAGTTTTATAGCATTTGAACTATAAATGTACTATAATCTATAATTCAGCTTGCATGCTTTAACAGGTCAGGTACAAAAAGTTGAGACATATTACATGTATGAAAATTCTCAAATCAAGTTAAATAAAATTTGCAAGTGTGTGAAAGCGAGACTTGCCAAAGTTTTAACAATTGAAAATTAATACCAAATGTAAGAAATTTCATAATTAATGTGTTTAAGTTGTAGAAACTGTTTCTCTTACATGTCTAATGACCTTAGGTAAAGCACAGAGGATTGTATTCTAAACAGATTTCATTGGACTTGTTCTCTCACTGGTGAGGAGAAGAAATATTTCAACATTAATCAGGAAATATAAAAAGTGGATAGAAATATGAGAAATTTAAAGACCTGTTGACTTAAGTCTACTTCTTAGTTTAGTGACAATGGGTTGAAAATCTAATGAGACTGAGCTTAACATTTTCACAGCTTCTGACATGGAAATAGAATTCATAAGTATTTTTTTTTGTTGATAGAATAAATGTAATAAATAAAAGCGATAGCTACAGTATCCAACTGAAATATGTCATCTTGCATATTTGTGGAGCGTGATTTGTGGTTTTCTCAAATGATAATTTAATCACAAAAACTCAGATAGCGTAATTGGTTTGGTGTGCGGTATTTTTTGTTTTTTCCCATTGTCCATAAACTGTTCTGATGAATCTAAGCCCAATCATAATTCTTCAACTTCAGATACTGGCAATTTACAAAACATTTTGTCTTTTATATAAAACATGTTTATAACTATTGAAACAAACCTATTACAGTATGTTGACTTGAATGACAGCAATCCGGCCAATTCCTCTGTATTCATTACACTCAATACATTCTGCCATTGTTTTGGCAATTTATTCCAGTGATCCTCCACAAAGAAACTCTACAATAAAACATAGAACTACATTTATATGTACCATGATGTATGTATAATTTCAATAATCCTCCACACAGAAATTATCAGTATACACATGATATTTGAGTCCTTATTAATGCCACCTGCTCCTTATTGATGAGATATTTGTCGCTGCCAACAACACATGGGTTGGAAATTTTGATTGTCTTTTGTATTATGTGGACAAATTCAAAATAAGACAATTAACTGTGTGACACAATCTATTAAAGACTAAGCCTGAAGCCAGCACATGTCACTTTCAAAAGCATACCTATCAACCCTCCCACATTGTGAGAGAGACTCCCTCTAACTCATCAAACCTCCCACTTGAAAAGGTTCTCCCTTGTTGGAGACCAAAATCTCCCACAAATAGAAAAAAAACTCCCACATTAACAAAATAGTGCAATATTTTAAGAGAAAATGGAAGAATGTGTCCATATATATGGGACACAGATGCCCCACCTCCTTGCAATTGAAACCCTTAAATCATTAAAGGCATAACTATGTACAATATATATATCAAATAATTATAAAAAAGGATCTTTCTCCTGTGATAAATAGGCATTGGAACTGGTTTGGTTTTGATATAATGTGTAGTTCCAACAAATAATCTGAGAAACAGTCTTATATCTAACAATAATCTATTTTTAGCAACTGTGACCTTGCCCTTGGGGGTATCAACACTAAAATCTATGGGGTTATGTGTTTTGTGAAAAGTAAGCAAGTGACCAAGTTTGGTTTTGATCAAATGCAGGATACTCAAGTTTATATCATCTGCAAACCAAATTTGTGTTTTGAAATTTGTGTCTATTTTTAGCAACTGTGACCTTGACCTTGGAGGTAACAACCCCCTAATCAATAGAGATCTGTCTTGAATGATAATTAGGCATGTGACCAAGTTTGGTTTTGACCTGATGCAGGATACCAAAGTTATCATCCGGAAACCAAAATTTTATTGAAACATTAGTCTATTTTTAGCAACTATGACCTTGACCTTGGGGGTACCAACCCGGAAATCTTTAGGGTTCTGTCTTGGGTGATAAGCAAGCATGTGACTAAGTTTGGGTTTGATCCTATGCACTGAGTATACTCCGGAAATCAAAATTTTATTGAAATTTTAACTATTTTTAGAAACTGTGACCTTGACCTTGGGGGGTACCAACCTGGAAATCGATAGGGTTCTGTCTTGGATGATAAGCAAGCATGTGACCAAGTTTGGTTTTGATCTGATGTAGTATACTCCAGTTATCATCTGGAAACGAAAATCTTATTGAAATTTTAGTCTATTTTTAGCAACTGTGACCTTGACCTTAGGGGTACAAACCCGGAAATCAATAGGGTTCTGTCTTAGGTGATAAGCAAGCATGTGACAAAGTATGATTTTGATCCTGCAGTATACTCAAGTTATTATCCGGAAACCAAAATTAGTCTGGGTCCTTCTCAGCTAAACTGCAATGAATCCGGACAAATGCACAAAAATTAAAAAGGCTATTAAGTTATCACTTTTGGAATTTTTTTTGAAAATTTTATTGAAATGTTAGTCTATTTTTAGCAACTTTGACCTTGACCTTGGGAGTACCAACCCAGAAATCAATACGGTTCTGTATTGGGTGATAAGCATGGGACCTACAGGTAGTTTGGTTTTGATCCGATGCAGTATACTCAAGTTATCTTCTGGAAACCAAAATTTCAGTCTATTTTCAGCAACTGTGACCTTGACCTTGGGGGTACCAACACAAAAATCGATAGGGTTCTGTCTTGGGTGATTAGCAATCATGTGATCAAGTTTGGTTTTGATCCAATGCAGTATACTCAATTTATCATCTGGAAACCAAAATCTTATTGAAATTTTAATCTATTTTTAGCAACTGTGACCTTGACCTTGGGGCTAGCGCTCCAACCCAGAAATCGATAGGGTTCTGTCTTAGGTGATGCAAGCATGTGACCAAGTTTGGTTTTGATCCGATGCAGCATACTCAAGTTATCATCCGGAAACCAAAAAGATGGACGTATGTACGGAAGGACGTTCAGACCAGGGTAAACTTTAATGCCCCCAACCGCCAAGCGGCAGGGGCGTAATAAAAAAAAATGTTATATTCCTACAAAAATGTTTATTTTACTCTTTTATACATGTATATACTGAAAACAATTATGATTTACACAACATGACAATAGAAGGCACCCAAAGCAGTTATGTTGTTTTAGTTAATCAATCTTATAATGGCATTTGCTTATTACTCATTTTTCTTTTAAAGTTATCTTTTTTATCACGAGGAGAATTACAAAAAATGCCTGTTTATTGTTGTCTCACAAATTCTCCCACAAACAAAAACAGTTATGAGGGAGATCTCCCACATAGTCCTTCTTATAGGTTAACACAGGTCTATGAAAAGTTTTATTGTACAAACCACAGAAGACGAAGTCTTTATTTAATTCGTCAGTTTAAGAGCTCCAAAGAGCTCATGTTAATTTGTTTTAAACTGCAACCTCTCTATTTAAGTATACGTAAGTAAACTACATTGACTGTATAAACATAAGCGTTATACAGTCATTGACCATATAACGCTTTGTCAATGACGTCATCAATGTGTTTCCGTAGAAATCGTTCCATGTTGTTGCAAGAAAGCATGGATTCATCTCAAACTTACGACGTCCGCTTCACTTTTTGAATCATCATTTTCACCGATATATTTTATAAGATTCGGCGTTGTATGTTTCAATATAAACACAATAATAGAACATTGACTTGACATCAACGAAATATAAGGATTCAGCTCGAAACGGTGAAAATGCTCGCCAGAGGCTCGCATTTTCCCGCATTTCTACATGTAGGCCTCATCCTTATATTGCGTTTATGTCAAGTCAATGTACTTGTCTATATATATGTATATGTGTATCGACTCTAGATTAAATTTTCTTATTATATAGAGGACGGTGAAAGATTGAAAATTCTCAGTGAAATAAAAGTGATAATTAACTGTGAAATTATTTTCCATAATTTCACTCTAGGAAGTGACGTCACAATAGACGTCGTCAACGTTGTTGCTAAGTAAACGTCTCAGTGGATTAACATGGAAAACGTAGTTCACGAAAAAAATCTTAAATTAAACCATTAAATATACAAAAAGTGGTCTATATAATAAAAACAATAACTAATCCCAGATTCTGATTATCGAAAATATTCAACTCATGATCGAAAAACACTTTAATTCACTCATGCGCTGCGCGCATTCGTGAATTACTGTGTTGTTCGATCATTCGTTGAATATTTTGCGATAATCAGAATCTCGGATTAGTTATAGTATAATTACTTTACTTATTTACTTACTTCATTATCTCTTTTAGCTATTTGAAGCCAACGATTTTTCAAATCAAATATCAAATAATTTTATTGGACATAAGCACAGTTTATACATGACATGTGGTATGTAATTTAAAGTAAAAAAGAAAGAAAGAATACAATAACAAAAAGATAAAGAAAAAGTATTCAGAGTAATAAAGTACATGTATGACATATACATGTATGTTTAATATGTACAACATATTATTTAGTACCTGAGGAAGATTCTAACTACAAGTTTTTTAACTCTATTTCCCTACTTGAAAACATTTCTTTTAAAAATGTACAAATGTTTTTAGCTTCTTGTAGGTTTTTTGGATTTAAAATAGTTTTAATGACTTCTTCATCGGGTAATATTTTTCCATTTTCAAAAAGATTAGCATATTTCCCCCTAATATGTGATAGTCCAGTACAGTAAAAAATAAAGTGTAATTTGTTTTCTACCATATTTTTACAAAAACTTGCAGAATCTTTGATCTGCCGGGATGAAGGGCCTGCTATATCTGCCTGTTTCAATAGCTAGAGAGTGAGCACTTAGTCTAAATTTCGTTAAGTTTGAACATAATTTTCTATTTAAATTGTACTTAAGATAATTTTGTAACTCAAATCCAGTATATATTTTACTATAAAATCTAAGTTTTCCTGATTCACTTTCAATAATATGGGATAAGTGGATATTAATTTTATTTGAATAAAACATGTAAAATGTTTGAATTTTATTTATAAGTTCCACAGTTGTGATATCAAGTGATTGTAAGTTAAAGGTTAATTTCAATTGGTAAACAGTTTTTATCCATGAATGGAAATGTAAATACTAAGTTTAACCGAGACTTACCTTGGTAAAAGTTGAAGGTTGAACAGGATTCTAAGGAGTCATTATACTACTGGAGGGATTAGATGCCCTCCCTTAGGTCCTCGCCCTTTGTTGCTTTCTTGTTGATACCAGTACTTTGTTGTTGGTGCACTCCACAAGGATGGCTTTGAAAGCTGAGTTGTTACACCTGCGCACGCATCTCATCTAATCCCTCCAGTAGTATAATGACTCCTTAGAATCCTGTTCAACCTTCAACTTTTACCAAGGTAAGTCTCGGTTAAACTTAGTATTCTAAGTCGTCATACTACTTCCGGTCTTAGATGAGTCTTCAAAGCAAGTGTCACTACACAAGGCTTAAAAAATTAAATAAAAACCAATGAAGACAACCTGTATTATCAACAAAATATCAAGACTATGTACAAAAAAGATAGTCATGTAATTCAAACAAACTAAACAATTTTAACACACCAAAAGTGTCTCAATAGCAGGTTCAAAAGTACCTTTTACTCCCAAAAAAGATCCTAAGATCAAAAAATTAATCTTAAAATTGTACTATTTGTTATGAAAAAACACTCAATAATCATAATCCAAATCACATCAAATAACTAGTTATTGTANGGGGGTGCACGGAAAGTGTTTCCAGCCCACGGACTACAATAATAGTACATTGACCATGTTGACTTGACATCAACAAAATATAAGGATTCAGCTCGAAACGGTGAAAATGCTCGCCAGAGGCTCGCATTTTCCCGCATTTCTACATGTAGGCCTCATCCTTATATTGCGTTTATGTCAAGTCAATGTACTTGTCTATATATGTGTATCGACTCTAGATTAAATTTTTTTACTTTACTTATTTACTTACTTCATTATCTCTTTAAGCTGTTTGAAGCCAACGTTTTTTCAAATCAAATATCAAATAATTTTATTGGACATAAGCACAGTTTATACATGACATGTGGTATGTAATCCAAAGTAAAAAAGAAAGAAAGAATACAATAACAAAAAGATAAAGAGTAATAAAGTACATGTATGACATATACATGTATGTTTAATATGTATAACATATTATTTAGTACCTGAGGAAGATTCTAACTACAAGTTTTTTAACTCTATTTCCCTACTTGAAAACATTTCTTTTAAAAATGTTCAAATGTTTTTAGCTTCTTGTAGGTTTTTTGGATTTAAAATAGTTTTAATGACTTCTTCATTGGGTAATATTTTTCTATTTTCAAAAAGATTAGCATATTTCCCCCTAATATGTGATAGCCCAGTACAGTAAAAAATAAAGTGTAATTCGTTTTCAACCATATTTTTACAAAACTTGCAGAATCTTTGATCTGCCAGGATGAAGAGCCTGCTATATCTGCCTGTTTCAATAGCTAGAGAGTGAGCAACTTAGTCTAAATTTCGTTAAGTTTGAACATAATTGACCCATTTCCAGTTTTACATGATTTATCTCCCCTCTCACTTCCGGTTTCAAAACTGCGGCTATCGTGTAGAAAGCAATAAAGGAGGATATTCATAGTGTTTTATTTTTTCTGCCTCTTTTATCCCTTCGCTGTTGATAAATAATTATGTAAAAATATTTAACACATTTCTCTTTTTTTTTAATAAAATGAATATCTATTTATATTGGTCATTTGTTAAAATTTTATTACTTAACTTTAGCTATACTGTTAGTTACTGCTGTTGAAACGAAAATTTTCTTTCTGTTACACAACTTTGATTGAAGTTCTTATATATTACACGAGATAGCTGTTACCAATGGCCACAGGTGACTTCATACAGGTGGGTGTTACAGGTAATCTTGTTAATTAGGACAATCAACAAGACACTGTACATACCTGTGTTTAATTACCGACAGGTATCTGTTACCGCTAGTAAAGGACATCCTTATTTTTACAAAATTTCTTTGCAACATTTTCTATCTCAGTTATCTGTATTTTGTATATGAAAACTTTTTTATTCACATGCAGAATGTTTCACCATGAACGAAATCAAGATTTACCATGAAAAATGTGCATTTTTTCTTTTTCTTTGTGTATTTCCTTATATAAAAATAAATTTCATTGCAGTCTGCTTCTAAAAGCAGTTCAGTTTTAAAAAAATTGCTTTCGAAAATGTAACACTCTCGAATCGGCGCAAGCAATCACATACATAATGCTGTCCACAGCATAACTTGTAGCTTTACATAGAGCAAGGACGTATAATAAGTCCTTGCATAGAGAAGAAACCATTTGTTTTTCGTTTTCAAACTAATTTCAATTTCACATTTAGAACAATTTTACCGACACCCATTGCATTTTCTTTTCATATATTTCATCGATATTTTCTACTTCAGGGTCATCCTGCACTTATTCTGATGGTAAATCTCCACAACAGACTTTTTTTCAGCAGAAATGTCTAAAGTAACTTTATTCCAATGCTTTGGCTTATATTTTTTCAAACATGCCATTCGGCCACATGACCAAAGTTAAACTTTTTGTAGTTTGTATCGATGCACTGTCCTTCAAAGTTCCGAACCCAGTCTTTAAGCTGTTTATATTCAAACAGTTTTAGAAGGCCACAGGACTGATATCTGTTTACCTAGACATTATTGTGTTGTGTATTGCTGGTTCTGACCGTGCGGGAAATGTCTTGTATATCTTGTTGAAATCATTCACATATGTAATGGTCATATTGTGAAAAACTGAGTAAAAACTTTTCTGAAATCAAGAATTTGTAAAATTTGTTGCTACATTATGCTTTCAGTCATGCTTATATAGTTCAACTACTGCGCCCCTGAATGTCTTGCTGTTGCAGTTACGGCAACGAAAATAATTTGTGGTCTTACAGTGAGATATTGAAATAAATCTTTTTCGTCGTATAGAATAAATAATTCATATTTCATTAATATTTATATTCAACACTCTACCACCAAACACCAACCATTATAGAATTATTTCAGGTATGTCCAGTGTCACCTGGAAAACGATGTATTCCGATAAAATGTAAATTGAATACATTTTTATCTTTCGTAAGTCTTTAAAAATGTTGAAATACAAAATTTTAGGAATAAAAATAAGATATAATATATGATTTTAAAAGTTGAATAAATGTGAATGCATATAACTGACTCAAGTTCTATGCATTTTTGGATAATTTTAATTATTTCATAAAATACGTTTAAGTTTGAATAAACATCGCAAAAATGGTATTCTGACTCCCTACTATGTATACATGTGTTGGAAGGTGCTCAGGTAAGTTTGTCAGGTCACCTGTGCTGTGTAATACGATTAAAACAAGTACCAATTTTCAGTTACACAAATAGACGAAACTGCGGCTAATAGCCGCAGTTTTGTAGTTCGATAATCGTCCACCAGGCGGCGTTTTAGTAATTGGAAAGTCGTCAATTTTCTATTTAAATTGTACTTAAGATAATTTTGTAACTCAAATCCAGTCCAGTATATATTTTACTATAAAATCTAAGTTTTCCTGATTCACTTTTAATAATATGGGATAACTGGATATTAATTTTATTTGAATAAAATGTTTGAATTTTATTTATAAGTTCTACAGTTGTGATATCAAGTGATTGTAAGTTAAGGGTTAATTTCAATTGGTAAACAATTTTTATCCATGAATGGAAATGTAAATTCTCCATTGTCTTATCTTCCTCATAGGCTGACTGTAAAATGTTATACATACTGTCATTATGATTGAACATAATAATTGAACATTAGTTTAATTATTCTAAAACAGAGTGGATACAATCCAAGTTCTGCATGTATAGCTAAGTTTGAAGTCTTACCATGAACACCAAGAATGCTTTTCATTATCATTTTTTGTAGTTTTTCAAAAGATAAGTTATCTAAATTTTCCATTTTTATCTTAAAATCAGATATCCAGATCTCTGAACCATAAGTAATAATTGGGGAGATAACTGATTCATATAATTTTAGCCAGTTACCAATGGAAAGAGTTTCTGAACTTGGAATTTTAGATTTCATACCAAACAGGCTTTCCTGGCCTTGTCGGCTAAGTTATCTACAGTACAGCCAGAGACTTGCCATGATAATTCACTGTGATGGACATATCACTCTGCTTAGTGATATGTGTATATTTAATTTCCTGTTTGATCTTGATACATGATTTCTTTTGCATTTAAAGTGATGCAGTCTACCACTTGACATGTAAAAGAAATTATGTTGATAGATCAATCAGGAAAAAGGATACAGTTATTTGAAAATTTTGAGTGATATGTCTATCACAGTGATTTATCATGGTAAGACTCTGGGTGTACTGTACCGCTTTATTTAATTTTCCATTTGAAGTAAAAACAAGACCAAGGTATTTGCACTCTTTCAAAATTTCAATATAGTTTGTACCAGAATAGAATTGTCGATTTTCTTGTGATATTTGATTTTTAGAAAATATTTTTAGGATTTTTAGGGAACATCTGAGGATTCACCTTGCATGTCCTTATTTCAAGTGAAGTCAGTGTGTTTGAGCAATAAGAAGTTTTTAAATACCGAAACATATGCATCCACTATGGTCTTAAAGTCCTGAATAAATCTAACAGCGTTCTTCTGATACAATTTCAGTAATTCAAATGATTCGTCTTCGCACCTGACAGAATTCATTGTCAAGAGAGTACCGGAGTAGGGGAAAGAACTAGTAGTGTTTTCATAAAAACGTTCGGAACTTCTCTTGTCTTGTCAACAATCGTGGCTACTCGGCTATTTCCGCTACACTTAAAATATCCAGTAAACGATTGGTCTTGTCAAGGACGTATATGTAGAATATACATCCTTGGTCTTGTCCATTCGTTTTAAACTTCTTGATTAATCCGAATCCGCCCGTCCGTCCGCCACACTTTCACATCGTCACAGCTTTTACACATATTTCGGTTTATGAATTTCCAAAAGTCAAGTCAAGTAATATTTATTTAAAAGTCGGTACATATATAAACAATAAATGTTTTGATTTAAGTTGTCATAATGCGCGAATGCAGAAACTAATTTCACAGTAACTTCGATATTCTGTTATTTATTTACTTTCTTGTGACACGAACTCGCCCTACATTTTTGGATTTAGTGATTAAAAATTTTGTTGTAGAATGGTCGTGTATACGGTCCGATGCGCACACCAAAAACAAACTTCTGAAAACTTAGACTGACTCTAAAATGTGATTCCACCGTTTTGGCAAATTTCGTGAACTTGAAGTCTCAAAGACCATCGTTATTTTTGGAATTCTATCTTACAACCATATATTTAGGACTTGTTTCCATAAAACAATTTTGAATTCTACCTAGCAGCCATATTTTCAGGATTTGTTTCAAATAGGGCATGATTTTCACTAATGGGATATCAAAATACTTTATTCGAATTTTGGTGAATCTCCTGAAAGTGTCAAAGACCACTTATTATTTTAATTATACTAAGCAACCATATAACTTTAAAGGTTTATTTTTATTAGAACAGACGACATTTTCTCTAATCAGGGGGTCCAACCTAATTGGTTTGAGAAGTCCTAATTTGGTTGGAGCAAAATCGGTTGTGTACGAGTTTACGCTACCACTTCGAGTGTATGAATCAATAAGCCGAAGTAAATCATTGTCATTCTCCACAAATCTGAAACTTTTATATGGAGAATATAATTTTATGTAAAGCCTTCTTAATAAGAACGATAAACATGTCTTTACCATGTATTCACCAACCCAGTGGCCAGAACTTCGGTGCTGGCCTAAAAACTGACTTTGATTTGAAAACCGAATTCATTGAAACTTGCAATATCTAAATTTTACAAATTTTGTTAAAAACTAAGGAGTATCTCCCTCATGCATAGCTTTGTCCTTAGCTGAATTTTGGTTTTTCTATTTAGATCCGTTTGGTTATTTGTTCTCTATCAGCTTTTACACATTTTTTGGTTAATGGACTTCCAAATGTTTTGGTTTTATCTGCACTGATGAGACATAAGTTGTCGAAATGCGCATATGCAGAAAATAAATTAACACTAACTTCGGTATTTTGTTATTTATTACCACTGGGTCGATGCCTCTGCCGGTGGACTGTTAGTCCCCTAAGGTATTCATCAACCCTCAGTACTTCGGTGCTGACCCGAAAACCTATTTTATTCAAACTTGCAATATTTAATTTTTACAAAATGTTGTTTAAAACTAAGGAGTATCTCCCTCATGCAAAGCTCTGTCCTTAGCTGAATTTTGGTTTTTCTATTTAGATCATTTTGGTTATTTGTTCTCTATCAGCTTTTTCATTTTTTGGTTAATGGACTTCCAAATGTTTTGGTTTGATCTGCACTGATGAGACACAAGTTGTCGAAATGCGCATATGCAGAGACCTCGGTATTTTGTTATTTATTACCACTGGGTCGATGCCTCTGCTCGGGTGGACTGTTATTCCCCAGAGTATTCATCAACCCTCAGTACTTCGGTGCAGACCCGAAAACCTATTTTATTCAAACTTGCAATATCTAAATTAAAGAAAATTTTGTTCAAAACTAAGGAGTAACTCTTTCTGGCATAGCTCTGTCCTTAGCCGATTTTTTGGCTTTTCTATTTAGATCCTATTGGTTTATTTGTCCTCTATCAGGTTTTACACATATTTCGATCTATGGATTTCAAAATGATTTGATTTGATCTGCACCGAAGAGACCATATGCAGAAACTAAATTCACAGTAACTTCGGTATGAATTTGTTTTATTTAAAAAAAACCCTAGTATACTTCCGTACTCTTCGAAATTTACATTGAAGATAAATTTGCATTAATGAGTGGGTGTTATAACCTTTGATCACTTGCAAATACTAATTAAAAAAACATCCGTGATAGATATAATGAACAGTTAAAGGGGTTTTGTTATTCTGTCATTTGATAACAATCACTCATTGAGCAAAGAAAATGTCAGAGAATACTGTATCTAGGTGGGTCTTGATTTTTAACTCCAAAATGTGAGTGCACTGCACCTTGATCGACTTTAAATGATCAAAAAGTAATTTTTAACGTGTTTCTGGAGTATGATGGGACATAATGATTAAAATTCCCTGTGGACAGTTCCTCTACCTGGGGGATAAATTACAGATAGATCAGTGCCTCCATTTTGTGGAATAATATCTGGGCGAGTACCTTTGTATGTTTCCTGAGATATTACAGCTAGACCAATGGTTCTGAATTGGTACAGGCATCTCAAAAGTAATTGTGGGTTAAACCGGTTCTATGGCCTGCCAAACTTCCCCATTCTATCGTGGTAGTATCCGGTAGCAACCCAATATTTAATTACTATTGAAATGTGGTAGCTAATGAAAAGAAATCATCATCCCAGTACCAAGTGAAGAAAGAATATTTAATCACAATT
The DNA here is from genome assembly GCA_002080025.1 of Modiolus philippinarum. NCBI lineage: Eukaryota > Metazoa > Mollusca > Bivalvia > Mytilida > Modiolidae > Modiolus > Modiolus philippinarum. The sequence continues at coordinate 26,678 of MJUU01061522.1, read as the reverse complement.
CGTACTGAAACTTAAAAATTTTCCATAAGGGAATGATATCTATTAAAAACTTTTTTTTTAATAATCGTAATATAAGTTTTCCTTTTGTTAACTATGACGAGTGGAAAACATGGATAGCTTAGTAGAATATATTGAATATGCCTCATTCAGTATGATGAAAGAAAGCTAGCTATTTTTATAACAAGTATATATTTGATACATCAGTCTAACATCTACGTGAAATCTCAAACTGGAAAATTTCTGAATGTTGTTCTTCGTCTTGATGTTGCAAGAAGCACTTTAAAAAGTTCTTTTACTCTTTATACAACTATAATTATTTCATAACAACATTAATTACGTAACATTATGTGTATTGTTTGTCTAGATTCGGAATGTAGTTGTCAGGCTTGTTAAATACGACTGTCAAAAAGACATATACATATTATTTGGTAAATTTGTTGACAGTTTACGTAAAGCAATTTGTCAAGAAGTGAAAAATATGTCTAAGCTTAAGTATGAACCAACGTCAGCGTTAACTTTTGTCAAGGTTTCTTCATCTGTTTTCGTGTGACGAAAGCTTAAGAGTTGATACAACGAGATCACTGGTACAAAAACGGGGAAAAAGTACTTTCAGTTTCGAGTCAGCTTGGCTTAAGACAATCTAAAATGGATACAAAAAGTGAGGATGAAAATTCTCTGACAAATACAGCATCACCTGGAAAGCCAACGGAAGGTAACGCAGACATGTCTGAAAACAGAGTTGATATTTTACATGGAGATCAATTAGACCAGAAAGATTCTTCAGAATTAGATTCAGGAATCGACCCAGAAAGTCCTGTAAACTGTGGCACTAGTTTTGTACCTATTACAACTAAAGACAGTAGTGATGAACTGTTGACAGACACATCAGACAAGAAAAAGTCTGATGAAATGGGAAACTTGCATTTTCCTAGACAGTCAAGTGACTTAAGGAAAGTTTCCATCGATCCTAGATTTATTCCTGGAAGAGGCATCGGTCGGCTTTATTTGGAAGAAGTGCCGTCAAGAAAGTCTTCAATGGATTCCTTTTGCTTGCATTCTTATGGAAGACCAACCAGCAGGAAATCCTCTTTTGACCCTTTTTATAGCATTCAACCTCCACATCAGAAAATTTCAGTTATATCAAATACTTCATATGGAAGCCATTTAGATTTTACAGAAGATACATGTGAAACTCTGCCTCACGCAGATCACTACAGGGAAGTTGTATCAATATTTCCAGAATTTAAACAAAGGCCTACATTAGATGAACTTAGGGGAGACGAAACCGTAAGTAATAATTAGTTTCGTAGAAAGATAATTACCAAAACCCAGTAAAACTAGAGCTTTCAGTTGTAACTGGCATTAATTAGACCACTTTAATTAGCTCGACACAAAAATGATAAATAACTAAATACCGAAATTACTTTGAATTTAAATTCTGCATAATGCACATTTCCACAACTTATGTCTCTTCAGTCCAGATAAAATCTAAACGTTTGGAAGACCATTAACTCAAAGATTAATTAACTGCATTGAGCTATAAATAGTAAACAGGGATTAATGAAACGCTGCTAAACTTACAATGATATGTCTGCAGCTGCAAGTCCGTTTACTACGTGGGTTCACTTCTTGTGTTTGAAATATATCTGTCCTTTTTCAAGATTACAAATGTCTTTAAAGACCACATTATTCATATTAGAGGTAGCATCACTGTTTGCCTTTTCTTGCATTGGAATCTTGTTGGAATTTTCTGGTTAGTGCTTTATGAAAGCAAATGGCTTGACTACACGGTCGTTGTTGTAAAATTCTTTATCAATTATCTGAAGAAAAAAAACCCATGAGCAGATCTACATTTGGACAAAAACATATAAGGATCACATCAAAAAGGCGATAACAGTACAGAGCTATTTATTATTTATTCAGAAACTGAAATAACAGAAGAGAACCATGCAAAGCATCTGAAAGATACAGGAAATATTCAGCTTTATGTGTTGTTTTACAACTTTAGTATATATTTAATATTGTCAACATGTTTTCTTGGAATTTGATCATGTCATGATTTGTTATGTATACTGCTTGAAGGTATTATATTGTGCTTTTTCTGTTTCGCAAAAGTAACAGCACACTATTGAATTTTGCTTTTTTGTGATGCTGGTTTGATTTCGGTCATGCTAAATTGTAACATACACATTTTAACTTTCATAATTTTGTTTCTTATAGATTTCGCAACCCAGAACACCAGGTAAAGTAAAGGAAGGATTGTTTGACGATGAACTGAGGGACATCGAGGAGGATAAAATAGAAGTAAAAACACAAACGGCAGTGAAGTTTGGTTGGATACAAGGTGTTCTGGTATGTAGGCCAAATCTGCAGATTCGAGAATAATACACTTAGGAATAAAATTCATTAAAACTTTAATGGCGCTTTGTTCACCCTACTGTCTGTGTGTAACTTTCAGAACATCACAAGGATACCACAAGTACACAGAAATAGCCTGTTAATGACAGTTTACATCTCACCCATGGTTTTTTATTGAGTCCGTGTTGTTCATCTGTCTGTGTGTCTTAATTTTTCTTTTTTGTCCCGTACTCAAGTGGTGTCCTTGTTTCTTAGTGTGTCTGATTTTGCCATTGTCCACGGATTGTTCGTTCTTTTGATTGACGGTTCGGTTCTCACTTACTTTACATCTAAGCGTCAAAATAGCAGTCAATATCGGGGAGACTTTATGAAATTATTTAATCAAACACAAAAAGTTTAAAAGGCCCGAAATGGTGTCAGCAAGGACTGCATAGTCACCACTAGAAAGAAGTACACAAAAGGGCAACAACGCATGTATAGTGAAAATGACATGAATAGGTTTGAACATATTAAAAAAACTGAATAAGAGGGAATCGGACATTATCAAAAAAAAACAAAAACAAAAAACAAAAAACAAAACAAAACAAAACAAAACAAAAAAACCAAAAAAAAAAACAACAACAACAAAAAAAAAAAACGTCTTGACCATACGCAGTGGCATTTTGTGTCGCAAGAACATGGTTACTGTGTTAAAGATTACTTGAAGTGGAAAAATATCCACGATATGCATGGAGAAGTGACTTTCAGTGTGTTACATGTATTATGTAATCATGCATTGACATGAAAAAAAATGTATAATGTATGTTGACAACTACATGCATTAAGGTGTAAACAAATCTCCTCGCCAATTAATTATAACTAATGGGATAAAAAATTCTCATATTATGTAAATAGAATGAAAGTTTTCAGGTGTCTTGCAACCAGAGGTCCAGATGGATGATGAGCACGTATTTCTCACCAGACAAAACAAGATATTTAAATGTTTATATGAAACCTAATTTAATGAGCCCTTTAGATAAACAAGAAGCTCAGACGCTGACCTTTGTTGCTCAGCTGACAAAATTTTCCAAGCAATGAAGATATTTCAATGGTTAATAAGCAGTTAAAACCTGATTTATTGAGCTCTTTAGATAAATTAGTTGCTAAGAAGCTGAACATTTGTTGTTCAGGAGATAAGATTTCTTTCTAAGCAATGACGAGATTAAAAGAGTTATATAAATAACCAACTCATATATGTTTTAATGAGAAAAGACCAGTTTCTAATTTCTTTTTATGAATGAATTGCTCCGATTTACTTGAGGTCAATCGGAATAAATTGCGTCACATAACATTGTGACGTCCAAAAATATATATTGTGCCGTAAAAATTTTCTGGGAAAATCCATCAATTGGAAACTCGTCTATTCGGATTAAAAAGAAAATAATGACACAACAAATTTGTTTCATAGTTTCAGAGGAGATGATCAAATAGGTTTTAACTATAAAGTTCAGTCTTAAACCATGCACATTGCTGATGGCTATGTTTGTTGACGGATCTTAACGAAATGAACAATAAATTCCCAAATAAATACCGAAGCAAGAGCCAAAACCATACACCCAGAATGCATGTCAATATAAGGATCACATACAAAGGACACAAATGACGAAGTCGAAACAAACAGAACATAAAACAAACACCACAAAAAATAAAGCACCAATAGTGTGAATATGTGTTCATCAGCTTCAATGCATTATTCCTGTAAAGACAAATTCCATTTGCTTCAATGGTTTCTGAAAATAATACGTTTCTTAGAGATCACAATGTTAAACTGCAAATGTTTGCTTTTTGTTCTTCTCTCCACTCGATTTTGGTTTAAATTGCTTTCAGTCCATTGTGATGAGATAGTCAATAAATGTTTTTTTCTTACGATCCTTTGCTTAACTAAGCTCCATGCCTGGAGTTCTGTTTGTTGTCGAATCTAAAGGTAATGTGAAATCTTTGTTGAGGTCTTCCATTACATCAATTCCTGAAAGACTGAGTTCAATTTGCTGTATCAGTTTCAGATGATATGAGCAAAATTTGTCTTTCCCAGTGTTCTTCAATGATAGACTAAACAAGAACCTTCCCATACATCATTCCCGAAAGGATTTGTTTAATTTACTTCGAAATGTGTTTCCCCATAGCTCTACGAAGGAACGAAATAAGTAATCTCTGTTAGAACCTCTAATACATCATTCCTGTAAAGTTTGTTTCGGTTCTTTCCGATAAGATGATAATTTTTTTTTCATAGTCTAATGTTAAACTTTGCTCCGCACTGACCGCCAAGTTTTTTTTTGCTTTTGGTTATATTTGCTCCAGTAGTTCTAGAGAAGATGATCAAATGTGAAAAGTTAACGCATAACTGAAGGAGTACGGACGCCAAGTGAAGGCAATAGCTCGCACTGACCTTTACGATTAGGTGAGATAAAATAATCTCCTGTAAACTAAAACACAAGGGATTTTTGTAGTACCTTAGTTCATAAGTATTCATTTTATTACAACTTATGTACTAAAGAAATCTAGTTAGTTTTATTACGTCGAGGATTTTGAAAACATTATGATACACATTTATACTTATTTACTAGGTAAGATGTCTCTTAAACATATTTGGTGTAATGCTGTTTCTGCGGCTGACATGGATTACTGGCCAAGCTGGAATAGGTCTGTCGTCTGTGATCATTATTTTATCTATGATAGTAACTATCATCACAACTACATCAATGTCTGCAATATGTACGAATGGAGAAGTGGAAGGAGGTAGGTTTGGAATATTTAAGTTCATAGAATTGGTAAGGACTTTTAATATTTTGATATTTGCTGATTTTCTGGTCTCCAGTTAATATTACAGGCGTTTTCAAGTTTAAAGCGTTTTTTCTTTTATTAAACCCTTTTGTTTGTAAATAAACGTACTAGATGTTCATCATTCGAGCCTTTAATACTTAAATTCAGACTCGTTCTTACCCTTTATAGAAAAAAACTAGTCTTGCATAAATTGAGTCTTTCAAAACGTCTATGACTTTTTAACTTTTGTAATTTTTTTTCCAAATAATTTTCCTTTAATTATATTATTATTAATGTCAAAACATTGCTCTGACCACAGAAAGTAAAAAAATGCAGAAAACTTTTATGTTTATAGAATATTTGATATGAAGTTGATGTGTATCAGATGTTGTACCAAGTATATCTATTTTACAGGAGGCGCTTACTATATGATATCTAGAAGTCTTGGACCAGAGTTTGGTGGCTCTATAGGGTTAATTTTTTCATTAGCCAACGCTATAGCAGCAGCAATGTATATCGTCGGTTTTGCCGAGACAGTGAGAGACTTAATGTGGGTATGTAATGTATAAAAGGGGATGTAAAGATAACAGATGATCATTTTATAGGAAGGTGATTTGATGTTTCGTTTGTATAAACAAATTCAAATTATAATCGATGAAAGACAATGAAAGAAAGCTAAATAAAAAAACAAAATCGTACCTTATTCAAAGTATAGCATTGATACAATGTATAACCTTTCATCATCTACAATGGGCAAAAATTTCTTTTCTCCCTTCAAAGACCAATACAAAAATAGGTTGAATCATCGGGTATATTATAATTGCAGATCTCCATTTGATATTACAGGCGTTTTAAGTTTTGTTTGTAAATGGGGGTAATAACAAAATTACCGAACATAGTTGTCTAGAGCCGAATCCAATGAGACAAAAAGACAGCTCAGGTGGAAACTATCGGAATAATTGTCGACTGCAATGGTCCTGCTTTCGGACAGGCATTTCAAAAGAAATGGTGGGTTTAACGCAAATGAACGTAAAAGATGCTTAACATTCAAGCCTTCAATACTTAAATTCAGTCCCGTTCTTACTTCACTTTAGGAAAAGTTATTCAGACTGGCAGTATTGATTAAAAATTTGACATTCTGTTAATCGGGAGAAATTTGTCATGCTTAAAAGGTACTTAATTTTGTTGCTCTATATTTGATAGGAATATGATGCACAGATAACTGGAGATAATCTGCATGAAGTGAGAATTATCGGATGTATAACAGCTGTTTTACTAATTGGTATAGTGGTGGTTGGTATGGATTGGGAAGCTAAGGTGAGACAGCTTTTCCCTTGCCGGTTTTGTGTTTCTTTGAAATAAGTGAGATAAGTAAGTTGGAGACAACAGGACAACTATAACAGCTAAATCCCTGCACTGAAATGATAGGTGTGTTATACCATTTAGTCCAACTCATACATTATTGGAATGTACTTCAAGGTGGCCTAATGTTTATTAAAAACCTCAAAACCTGTGACTATCAACCTGAAAACAAATTTCTCTACATTTTCTAGGGTCTCAGATCTGGAGTTAACGTGAGTCACTCATGCATGAAATATAAGTCAGTGCAACCTAATTTTTATAAGGAGATTATTAAATTTCCAAGGCACATTCACTCACAAAATCTGGATTTCTATAAAAATATATGTTGTGCAATGGCCACAAGTTTATAGGAATGAACAAAGTAAAACGTCATGAAATCTGAACATCTTACCAATGTCTTTACTGTTATATGAGTAAAAATACCAGCTTCATGCTAATTTTACACAAACATTTCTCTCCATTTTAGGCACAGATATTGTTGCTGATAATTTTGATTGCTGCAGTTGTTACATACTTAGTTGGAACTTTCCTTCCTACAACATCTGAAAAGATTTCAAAAGGAGTTGTAGGTTATAAAGGTGAGAGTTTAAAATGAAAACGCAAAAATCACCTAATCCTATTTCATTTTCTGGACTCCATGACATCCCTTTCCATATCATGTTTCTTCTGTTCAATGCTTTTTGTCTTGTTTCAGTTTATTTTTATGCCCCGTGGATCGAAGATTCAGGGGGCATATAGTTTTTGGTCTGTCTGTCTGTTTGTCCACAAAAACTTTAACATCGGGTATATCTTTTTAATGGTAAGTGATAGAGCTTTCATATTTTGCATGTGTATTCCTTGTGGCAAGACCTTTCAAACGATACCAAAATTTTGGACCTCGTGACCTTGACCTTGACATGTGATGGACTTTTTGAAAAAAATAATAAACTTTAACATTGGGTATATCTTTTGAATGGTAAGTGATATGGCTTTCATATTTTGCATGTGCATTTCTTGTGGCAAGATCTTTCAGTTGGTACCAGAATAGTTGACCTTGTGACCTTGACCTTGGCCTGTGAACAACTGCATAAAAACTTTAACATTGAGCATATCTTTTGAATGGTAAGTGATAGGGCTTTCATAGTTTGCATGTGTATTCCTTGTGGAGAGACCTTTCACTTGGTACCAGAATATTTGACCTCGTGACCTTGACCTTTGCATGTGACGCTCCGGAAAAATTTCACCAGAAAAATGAAATTATAGTTTGTTTATTTATATATATAGAAATTAAACTCATTTATGATGAAATGTTTCTTGATATCTATAGATTTTTTTTTGTAAAAATAGATTTTTTAAATCATTCAGCATATTTTCTTCATTTATTAACTTTCGTTTTACAGGTATTTAGCTAGCTATGGAATAGCCTAGCTATATAGATAGTTCTTGGGGGTGAAGTGAGGAGTGCGCTTGCGCAGTGAGGAGAACACATCCGCAGAAGACTATTGACCAATAGAAATTTCAGATTCTCGAAAATAAAAATGGCGTCCAGTTTCGTCCTGATAAAACGGGGCGGGGTTTAATTTTTCTGTTTCCTTGTGGAAGTTGAAAAGTATTATAAACATTTACTATAGGTGGTACTGGGAACAGGTTTGTAGAGGATGATGGGATTGGTATTGCAATATCGCTTAGCCAGATTTATAAATATAGATATGATAAAAA
>MJUU01061522.1:0-17675 GCA_002080025.1 Modiolus philippinarum | reverse complement strand
TTTTATCTGCACTGATGAGACATAAGTTGTCGAAATGCGCATATGCAGAAAGTAAATTCACAGTCACCTCGGTATTTAGTTATTTGTTACCACTGGGTCGATGCCACTGCTGGTGGACTGTTAGTCCCCGAGAGTATTCACCAGCCCAGTAGTCAGTACTTCGGTGCTGACCCGAAAGCCGATTATTTTTGGAACCTTACAATATCTAATTTTTTGTGAATTATGTTGAAAACTAAGGAGTATCTCCCTCATGCATAGCTCTGTCCTTAGCTAATTTTGGCTTTACATTTAGATCATATTTGGTTATTTGTTCTCTATCAGTTTTAAATATCTTTGAGTATATGGTCTTCCAAACATTTAGATTTTATCTGCACTGATGAGACATAAGTTGTCGAAATGCGCATATGCAGAAAGTAAATTCACAGTCACCTCGGTATTTAGTTATTATTTACTTTCGTTTTACAGGTATTTAGCTAGGCTATGGAATAGCCTAGCTATATAGATAGTTCTTGGGGGTGAAGTGAGGAGTACGCTTGCGCAGTGAGGAGAACACATCCGCAGAAGACTATTGACCAATAGAAATTTCAGATTCTCGAAATAAAAATGGCGTCCAGTTTCGTCCTGATAAAACGGGGCGGGGTTTAATTTTTCTGTTTCCTTGTGGAAGTTGAAAAGTATTATAAACATTTACTAGACAACCGATACACCCGATTCTGCTTCATTCCTTGACCTTTTGTTATACATTGACTAACATGGACGTCTGAAATCTAGATTATATGACAAACGTGAAAATTTTGACTTTCCAATTGTGAATTTTCCCTTTCTCTGCAGCAATATACCTGCATCCCCAGCATATGGAGTATATATTTCACAATTAATTCGTTACTGTAGAGCGTGCAGTACCAACAGTGATTTTGTGGAACGAGCAAAAGCACCGTCACAAAAACTGCTGAGTCAGGGATATGTTCAGCCTTTGTTACTTTCGTCCCTTCAGAAATTCTATGACCGTCACCACGACATCATAGATAGATATGAAATGTCAGTGTCACAAATAAAAACTGACATTTTCAGCTAGATTCGCGTCTTCCCGGATTTGACATTAATTTACCGGTTTTGACTTTACCCTGGATTGACCCACTGACAGTGTGACGGGTGCTGTGCACAGAGCAGGACATGCTTACCCTTCCGGAGCACCTGATGTCACTCTTATTTATTGAGAGTTCACACTATTAAGGCTTTAGTTTTTTGTGTTGTATATGTAATGTTCGTGTGTTTTGTGGGCATGTTGTGTGTTTGGTCTTCCGTCTTTTGATGTTCTTGCTTTTGCCTTGTCTCTGGATTTTGATTTGTGTAATCTTGTGCTTTGTTCCTTCGGTATTCTACTGTCGTTGTTTTTTACTATAGGCGGTACTGGGAACAGGTTTGTAGATGATGATGGGATTGGTATTGCAATATCGCTTAGCCAGATTTATAAATATAGATATGATAAAAAGAATAAGAACAGTAATGTATAAATTTAAAACCAGAAGTTAACAAATAAAGATGAGGTATTGTGCAATAATCAATAATATACAAATACTATAAAAGACTTTTCAATTGTGTTAAACAAAGCGTGATTGTAGTTTGTGGAGATACTCAATGGAGAAAGAAAAGTGGAAAGAGATAGAATATCGTTTTTTGCGGAAGAATAAAGAGCTACCCTAGGAGAATGCAAGGAAAAAAAAAACAAAAAGCACGAACCTACATTGAGTTGCTGTTGGCATAAAATTAGAGGTTTGATCGAATCAGTGACTGTTTTATCACATGTGCAGACCAACAGAAGAAATTACAAAGAAGTACCGAGAAAGCCTTACTTCAAGTATTGATTTGAGTATACAAATACATCGTGAGCCAACACACCCTTTTCAATCAAACACACAATTTTCTATCCAAGACTATTCCATAGCCTAGCGTATCGATTTTATTTCATAAAACCATTATCCGATTTATATCATCCACTTACGTTTATAAAGTCCCCTCGTGTTTTCTAGTTATATATGTATTATATATATAAATGATGAGGGATGTTACTAAAAATATCTTTTATTTCATTTCTTCTCTTCTGTGTATTCCTCCACTTTTGGGGAACCAGTATTGATGATCCCTGGTGTAATCAAAGAACTGATAACACTGATAGACAGAACACAATGAGTTGACTATAAATGTTCCAAAAAAAAGGGGGGGGGTGAAAATGCTTGGATAATGATTGGAGGGGTTCATTTGGGTGACTTCTGTGTTTGAATCCAATTGAAATCATCATTTGATGTGATTAAACTTTTCAGTTGATACCAGAATTTATTTCTACAAATTATTTTGTCAGAAGGACATTCATTGTTAAAAGTTGTCCAAATCTATCTTCTTTACTTCTACTCGGGGGCATAAGTGTTTCACAAAACATCTTGTTTAAAGAAGAGCATTTACCCTTTAAATAAATTTATATTATATAACTGTTTCATAATATGTTGTTATTGAATGAATTTTATATTGCCCAAGCTTACGTAATTTTGACAAAGCTTAAATGAAATTTTGCAAAACCGATCGAAACAGCAGACCACAATATGACCGCAACTATTTTTGTTTTAGTATTATAGATTAGATCCTTGAAATTTAAAGGAAAAATACTATGTTTTTTCTATGAAAATTTTCAGTGAATGACATAATTTTATGTAATTGTTGACGTAATATGGCTATACGAAATGTGACTAATTAAGAAAGAATTTAAGACGTTATTTTGGTGCAGTATAGATGTAATTAAATATAAATGTATTCAAGTGAACATTATGAATGGTTCTGTGCATCATTTGTGCAAAGCTGATACTGGTTCTCTGCTCTCAATTAGTCACATCACACTCATTAGTATCTGTAATCAATCTTTAAAGCGTATTCTTAAAAATGTTAATCACGTTATGGTTGTAAGAAACATATTTGTTTTTGCAATATTTAGGAGAAGTTTTGAAGCAGAATTTTGGCCCAGATTTTAGAGGAGAAAGTTTCTTTTCTGTGTTTGCCATTTTCTTTCCTGCTGCAACAGGTATCCTTGCTGGTGCAAATATATCTGGTGACCTTAGAGTAAGTATAGAAGTTTTACAGACAGTTCTTACAATTCTTAAGAAAAACCAGAAAAGCTTGATGATTTTTTTTCAATATTTATCTAGATAAGTTGGCAAGACAGTGATTTCTCTATGATTGAGGCATGTTTATTCAGTCATTATTCATTTAAAATTACCGGTATAGTGTTGGTATATTCAACGCTTGTGTCGTGGAATAAAAATAAATAACCCTAACTATAACATTTGAATACAAAATAGTAGTCTAATATTCCAACCCGTAGCTATGATCAGCAATTTGATCGAATCGGAATCGGAACTTCTGAAAAGCATAATTCTTGCAACAGCCTTCTACCGTCAGAGAAATGTAAATAATTTATGCTCACTTATCTGTAATTACCACAAATCGACAAAGGCCCCTTGAGCTATCCGACAGATAAGCAGCAATTAATCCTTGACACATCTTTCAAAATTAATTTTCATTCTTTTCTTTCTCAAGGGAGTTGTCTTGGAGTCAGTATTTTGTATGTATTGGTGTTTTTATGCGTATATATTGATATAGTGAAATGGGATAGAGAAAGAGAAGGTATGGATATCCAGAAACCGGTTCAACCCCTTCTGTTGGCTTTTGCCATTGCGGGTACCAAGTCTGGCTATCTCGAGTTCCAATTGTTGTTTACGTTTGTCTTTTGTATTTCAATTGCGTTTTTCTTATGCGGTTTCCTTGTTGATTGTAGCTTATGTTAGGTTATCCTTATCGGTCTTTTTTAATTGAAACATATATGAGAGTAGACAAATTTCAAATGTGTTTAATGTTATCCTTTTTTTATTTAATTATATATTATGTCACTGATACATTCCCCGTATCCAATTCATTTTCCTTTGGCTATGCACATTAATGTGGCTCAGAGCTGTTACCACAAAGTTAAGAACTTGTACCAAAAACTACTATAACAGGTATATGTCCAGCTTCTGTTAAAACATCGCTGTAAAGGTTTTTGCTCGATACCTGATCAGGAACACGCAAATAAAATTTGATGTCGTTGAAAATTCCCATGATTCCACTGTTCTGAGATCTAATGACTAAAATTCAATGTCTCAAATGTTGTTGAGGGAACAGAATGAATGGAATCTTACATGAAATATTGATTCATATCAAAATTGCTTTCGAATTGTAGAATACAATATATGCTTGGTAACAATAAGCCAGTCATGGCCTTTTATGTTTCAATTCTTATGCAATACAACGTTTAAACTCTAGTAGGTTTATATCAGTGATGAGCATGCTTTTTCAAAGACTGTCTAATGGAGAACATATAATTTTGGTGTCGATGTTGATGGTTTATTTTTTACAGGATGCACAGAAGGCCATACCAAAAGGTACATTGATAGCAATATTTATAACTGGTGCTGTATATCTAATTATTGTGTGGACTGCTGGAAGCTGTATGGTTCGGGATGCTATAGGACCCATAGCTATGTCAAGTGTTGCCTTACAGTCAAATATCAGCATTGATAACTTACTATCTAATACAACAGTAATATCAGACTGTTCACTTGTAAACGGAACCTGTTCTTACGGCTTACTGAACGATAAAGGAGTAAGGCTATGTATTTTAATTGAAAGAACATTTTTTTTCTCAACCTCTCTGTCAAATTTCTGTGAAGAGCTTCCACCTTCTTGACTCGACATCGAAAGACCAACAATAAAATCAAGTTCAATTTTCAACATTAGTCTTAACCCGTGGATATTATTTCTATTAAGCATGGCAAATAATTAACTCCTGTAACATTCCATATTATAACAGTACAAACCCAGCTTTTCACATCTCTTGTCGAAATGCGCATATGCAGAAAGTAAATTCACAGTAACTTCGGTATTTAGTTATTTAACTTGATTATTGATCGAGAAATATATATGTAATCTAACACTATGTCTAACTTCATTTTAGGCTGTAGGAATCGCTTCTGCATTTAGACCAATACTTCTTGCAGGAATATTTTCAGCGACATTGTCATCAGCACTAGCAAGTATGGTTGGAGCACCAAAAGTGTTTCAGGTATTGTATTGCACATTGTATCTGAATAAACATCATATAGTAATAATGTTCAGTTTTGGATATAGACCTTTACTATTAATGTTTAATACTGTCATGACCAAGACAACTACCATAGGTATATTATACGTATTTCTAGTGGGCTTGATCACGATGATTTTTTATTTCAAATGTCTATAACATTTGCAACTACTCCTATTGATCATTCAATTTGGTTTGATTATTTGGATTATTTGTAATTCATGTTTGAAAAAAAACCTCTTCCGCAGCACTTTTTATCTGTGTGTGTTTTTTTTTAATTATTTCTTTGATGGCTCTTGCTTTTGCCATATTTATTAAAACAATTTGACAAACCCCTTGCCGGATTGTTGCCTTACACATTTAATTCAGTGTCATTATCAAGTGTACTAATGCCTTTTTATTAAATGTGTATTTCAGGCCTTAGCAAAAGATAAATTGTTCCCTTACATTCATTTTTTCGCTAAAGGAAAGGGAAGAAGTAATGAACCAGTCCGAGGTTATGTCTTGACGTTCTTCCTATGTCTAGCAGTAACTTGCATCGGTAGGTACACTTAGAACTTCATGTTATATATTATACTATATACAATATCACCATTTCAGTACCGTGTAGCTAGCTAGATATTTACATCGATTATGTAGCAGCAACCACTGAAGAGGCTCGTATATATTATATGTTATTCGGGAATCTTCACAGGGGATACAGGTTCATATTCCCTGTGTGTGTTTTATATCCCCTGAGCCGTCAGGCGAAGGGGATATAGGGCACAGACAGGGAATATGAACCCGTATCCCCTGTGAAGCCCGAATAACTATTATATTCTGCTAGAAGTGCTATAATTTTTCTTTTAAAAGCATTTAAAAATTGTAATTTTGCTACCACGGGGATACGGTCTCATATCCCCTGTCAAGGTAACCAATCAAATTGCAGGATTTACCTGGATATTTCACTTCTGCAGAATATAATATCTGCTGTATATCTAATTTTATGACAATTAATGATGATATTTCATTTTCATCCAACATACCAAACAATGTATTGTTTTTTGTAAATAAGTGCTGTTTAATTTACTATGTATTTCAGGCCGTATTAGCTGTTCCTTCTCATTCACATATTCAGCTGTACTATACCTCAGCCAGTACTTCTGCACATCTTAAGGAGATAAAGACTGAATATATTGAATAAAATCATCTCAGTACCTGTAATATCTAAATCTTGGAAAATTTTGTTTAAAACTAAGGAGTATTTCCCTCTTTCATAACTCTGTCCTTGGCTGGTTTTGGTTTTTTTTTATTTAGATCTTATTGGTTACTTGTTCTCTATCAGAATTTACACGTTTTTCGGTTTATGGACTTCCAAATGTTTTGATTTCATCTGCACTAAAGAGACATTTGTTGTCCAAATGCGCATATTCAGAAACAAAATTCACATTACTTCGGCATTTTGTTCCTTAAAATATAAAAAAAAATAAAAATTTTAAAAAATGTAAACTGATTTCTATTTCAGCCGACCTAGATGTTATAGCACCAATAATTTCCAATTTCTTCCTGATGTCATACACACTCAAATTTAATTTCTATTTCAGCCGACCTAGATGTTATAGCACCACTCTTTTCCAATTTCTTCCTGATAACATACACACTCATATTTGATTTCAATTTCAGCCGACCTAGGTGTTATAGCACCAATCATTTCCAATTTCTTCCTGATTTCATACACACTCAAATTTGATTTCTATTCCAGCCGACCTAGATGTTATAGCACCAATCATTTCCAATTTCTTCCTGATGTCATACACACTCAAATTTGATTTCTATTTCAGCCGACCTAGATGTTATAGCACTAATCATTTCCAATTTCTTCCTGATGTCATACACACTCAAATTTGATTTCTATTTCAGCCGACCTAGATGTTTTAGCACCAATAATTTCCAATTTATTCCTGGTGTCATACACACTCAAATTTGATTTCTATTTCAGCCGACCTAGATGTTATAGCACCAATAATTTCCAATTTCTTCCTGATGTCATACACACTCAAATTTGATTTCTGTTTCAGCCGACCTAGATGTTATAGCACCAATCATTTCCAATTTCTTCCTGATGTCGTACACACTCAAATTTGATTTCTATTTCAGCCGACCTAGATGTTATAGCACCAATCATTTCCAAATTCTTTCTGATGTCATACACACTCAAATTTGATTTCTATTTCAGCCGACCTAGATGTTATAGCACCATAATTTCCAATTTCTTTCTGATGTCATACACATTCAAATTTGATTTCTATTTCAGCCGACCTAGATGTTATAGCACCAATAATTTCCAATTTCTTTCTGATGTCATACACACTCAAATTTGATTTCTATTTCAGCCGACCTAGATGTTATAGCGCCAATAATTTCCAATTTCTTTCTGATGTCATACACACTCAAATTTGATTTCTATTTCAGCCGACCTAGATGTTATAGCACCAATAATTTCCAATTTCTTTCTGATGTCGTACACACTCATAAACTACTCATGTTTCAACGCATCTCTTGCAAATACACCTGGTAATATATTTTAATATATTTGAATTTATAGTCACGCAGAATTCTTCACGTTAGTTACAATCTCACGTTTTTATTTGCTAACTAGACTTTGCACACAACTTGAAATGTGAATAGTCGTCATAACCTGTGAAGAGCTTGATACACTTTCATCAGCCTTAGCTTTTTAAACAATCTTTTTAAGTCCGGGATGGTGGTCTTCTGTGAATTGTGAAATCAGAAAATATTATTAGGTCCATTTATTAATTTCTACACTGACGATAACAACGGCAATAGAATACCGAAGGAACAAAGAACAAGATTACAGAAATCAAAGTCCAGAGACAAGGCAAAAGCCAGAACACCAGAAGACGGAAGACCAAAGACGCTACACAAACACAACCTCTGTATTGTGTAATAGCATATGGAAATCAATATTTCGTAATTAGTGATTTTTTTCACAAATTTGTATAAATTTAGATGCATATAAAAAATTAAAACATATCATACGAATTTATGTAATTTGACAAATCATTTCAAATAACAAGTTCAGTTTGTCCCAACTATAAATTATGTTTTCAACAAAATAATTTGGAAAGGAATTATTTACCTACAAGTAAATAATATTCTGTATAATTTTAGGTTTTCGTCCAGGATTTAAGTATTACAACAAATGGGTTAGCTTTATTGGTAGTCTGTTATGTTTTGCCATCATGTTTTTGATTAATTGGTGGGCAGCATTAGTGACATTTGTTATTGCTGGTGGTTTATATTTATATGTACATACCACAAAACCAGGTATGTTTTTACTGAAAATTAATGTTATTGCAAAAATTGTGTTTTTCAGATATGTCATATGAATCATTACGTTAAGATAACTTATGATAAGTAGATAAATATACACAATGTATGAAAGCACGATGTATTTAGGGGGTGTGACATTCTCCTTACAACGAGCAAACATATTGTTGATAATAACAAGAATAAAACGAACGCATAACATTTTCAGATGAGCCAGAAATCCACTTACGTGTAATTGTGTTCTTATATATTAAGATTTATTCATGTTTAACTATTGTACGCCAAATACATATAATACAAAATACTTGGACTTTTGGTGCGCTGCTGCAAAAATGTTTGATTTTGACATTCAGTTAAGACAAACGCATGGTATATTGACTTAGCTGTAAGCTATGAGGTTTCATGAATTTTGTTTACCTTTTTCAGATGTAAACTGGGGGTCTTCGACTCAGGCACGTGCATACAAAAATGCTTTGACTTCAACGCTTCACCTTCTGAAAGTCGAGGAACATGTTAAGAATTTCCGGTAAATTTAGTTTTATTTTTCCACCTTTTATACTTTAAACATAATTTTTTGAAACATTTTTAATTCATTTTGCAATCTTGAATTGATTATTATTTTAAAAGCTACCTAAAACGTGCAATGTCTAATTTGTTTTATTAGTATTTAGTAACAGAAGTATTACTATAGAAGCACCTAACATGTAAGACAAAAACAACTGTACGGACATTTTCAGCTAGATTTCACGTCTTCACGGATTTGACATAACCGGATTTGACTCAACCCCGGATTGACTCACTGACAGTGTGACGGGTGCCGCTAGCGGAGCAGGACATGCTTACCCTTCCGGAGCACCTGATGTCACTCTCGGTTTTAATGGGAGTTCACACTATTAGTGGTTTTAGTTTTTTGTGTTGTCTTGTATATCATACTGTAAGATTTTAGTTTTGTCTTCGTTATTATGTTCGTGCTACTGATTTGTCCTGGTTAATGTTTGAATACTTAAGAGACTTACAACAGCTTTTCAAATTTTTACCTTGGTACTGTTTGAGGGTTAGAGAAGTAACACGTACCATGGATTTTTATTGGTTTTGTCTAAGGGTTACAAAATGGCAATTCCAATCAGCCTAAAATCAGTACTTTCAAAACAATATATACCTCACTGATAGTGTGACGGGTGTCGCTAGTGGAGCAGCAGGACATGCTTACCCTTCCGGAGCACCTGATGTCACTCCCGGTTTTCATGGGAGTTCACACTATGAGTGCCTTAGTTCTTAATGTTATCTTTTTATTTCCGTGCATTGTAGCTGTCTCACGTCCTTGTTTTGTCTTTGTTTTTATCTGTTACCGTTTCTGCCATGTCTTTGGACTTCGATTTTTGTAGTCATCGCTTCCCTTGTTCCTTCGGTATTCTACTGCCGTTGTTTTGCTGTATAAGATTTCCTAATATAACTATGCATTTCAGTCCACAGATAGTTGTAATGTCTGGCTTTCCACGAAACAGACCTGCTCTAATAGATTTTGTGTCATCAATAACAAAGAAACAGAGTCTTTTAGTCAGTGGACATGTCTTTACGGTAAATAATTACATTTAGATATGCACTAGGCAACAGAATAAGGAAAGCTTTGAAAAATTACAACCAAGTTACTGTATATTTAATTTCAGATGTGGCAATTCCAACAACTTGTGCCTCCTCAGTGCAGATCAAATCGAAATATTTGGAAGACAACAAAGCAAATTTTGTAAAATATGATAGAGCACAAATTACCAAAAAGATCTTAATGGAAAATCAAAAACAGCTAAGGACAGAGCTATGCAAAAATTTCAAATTTTTGGATATAAGAAGCTTCCCAGATACACCAGTTTTTGGGTCAGCACTTGGTTGGTGAATACCCTCTTGGACTAACAGTCCAGCAGCAGAGATATCGACCCAGTGGTAATAAATAACAAAATACCAAAATATATGAAAATTTAGTCTCAAATAAATAAATTTAATTTATCTTCTGGAAGGTGTATGCAAAATACAACAAAAAGGTTAACATGCCTTGGTAATATCCAAAAATTTCGTGTTTTGTTCTATAAGTTATTACAAAAATAACTTTTAATCTATTGTTTCCATTAACTATGATGGGATATGGAGTAAATGCAAAAGTCTCTGAAAAATACATGGTAAAACTAAGAAATGGAACATAGCTTTTATTTTTGTTTATCTCGAAGTCACACGAGACCTTCAACAATGAGCTATACTCATACCTCATAGTGAGTTCAAGACTGCCTCTATAGCATCGGTTTGAGCGGAATTCATTGCAAGATGGCGAGCAAACGGTACATCCATGTCTTTTTTACCCGTTGATCCATAGATGCGATATCGTCAACAAACATAAACTTAACTGGCAAAGTGTTTGTGCAAATCGCTTCCATCTATTGCTCAACAAAAAGACCAATAAAAAACGTTCACAACATTTACACAACATTTAAACAACCCCAGGGCACTCATCCAGCCAATAGTAAGAAAACTTGGCATAATAGACAACGGCAGTAGAATACCGAAGGAACAAAGTACAAGATTACACAAATCAAAGTCCAGAGACAAGGCAAAAGCAAGAACACCAAAAGAGGGAAGACCAAAGACACCACATGTCCACAAAACACACGAACATTACATATACAACACAAAAAACTAAAGCACTAACAGTGTGAACTCTCAATAAACAAGAGTGACATCAGGTGCTTCGGAAGGGTAAGCATGTCCTGCTCTGTGCACAGCACCTGTCACACTGTCAGTGGGTCAATCCAGGGTAAAGTCAAAACTGGTAATGTCAAATCCGGGAAGACGCGAATCTAGCTGAAAATGTCAGTTTTTATTTGTGACACTGACATTTTATATCTATCTATGATGTCGTGGTGACGGCAATAGAATTTCTGAAGGGACGAAAGTAACGAAGACTGAACATATCCCTGACTCAGCAGTTTTTGTGACAGTGCTTTTGCTCTTTCGACAAAGTCACTGTATGTACTACACGCTCTACGGTAACGAATTTTCTGAAATATATACTCCATATGCTTGGGATGCAGGTATATTGCTGCAGGGAAAGGGAAAGTTCACAATTGGGAAGTCAAAATCATCACGTTTGTCATATAATCTAGATTTCAGACGTCCATGTTCGTCAATGTATAACAAAAGGTCAAGGTATGAAGCAGAATCGGGTGTATCGGTTGTCTCTTTAATTTCAAGTTCATCGGGGTAGATACGATGTAAATATTCTTTAAATCTTGGGTTATTAAGAGAAAGTACATCGTCTATATATCTGAAGCTGAAATTAAAAGTCTGGGCTAGTTGTTTTTGTTTCTGTTGTATCAGCCGTTGTAAAAACTTTGCTTCATACGAAAAAAGGAAAAGGTCAGCTAAAAGTGGCGCACAATTTGTTCCCATAGGAATCCCTATTGTCTGTTGAAAAACACGGCCTCCACATTCAACAAAAATGTTGTCGATCAAAAATTCAAGCATCCTAAGCACGTCATGAAACGCAGGCACAATATACAGGTGGCAAGAATAACAATTCGAAATTACAAAAAAAAAAATAATAAAATAAAAAAGCCAGAATTTGAAAGTATGATAATGCATCCACATGAGTTACTCTCTCAAGAACAATTACACCATAACTGAAAATATATATTGAGAATACATCTACATGACTCGTAGTTAAAGTTTTAATTGCTATGAATGCTAATTGATACTTATATCAATATCTTATGTACAATATTTTCATTTTATCTAATATGTATCGACGTAACAGTATGGGAAATAGAAACAGTGAAACATGTTAATACACAATCGAATCAATAGGTTAAATTCCATGTTTATGTTATTCTGAAAATCGCTATTCATGAATATTTCAGAATTTACCACTGGAATTTTGTGTGTCACGTTCGAATTGAAACGAACAAAATATGCAAATACTAGACATAATTGCAAGTCATATTGGTATTCCTTGTAGAATTTAGAGATAAATTTAGAGCTTCTATTAAAGCAAATCCTTGTATCAAAAACTTTTCAGAAAATTAAAAGACAATGTACACTAAAATTATTTAGTAGTGGGAAAATAGGACTTTCGCGAATAGCTGAATTAACGTTCACTTTGCTGACCAGGTAATAGTTATATATATAATTGTATCAGTTCGCTGTTTTTATCTTTTTTTTCATTTTCTTTATTCTATTGTGACATATTGTTTTATTTGGTAGGGGGAAATGTCTGATCATGTACAGAAACTTCGATCCAGTGCAGCTTACAGATGGTTTGAAACAAGAAATATACGTGCATTTTATAACAGTGTTGTTGCACCAAATCTGCGAATTGGGGCACAGGTTCTTATGCAGGTTTGTTCATTTTATTTTAATGTTGTGCATTTTTTTTCCATATTTTACTTCAGCTTATAATATCATTTTAGATCTGACATTTTCACTCTTCAAATATGCTCATTTTGTATCAAAATTCACAAAAACTTCGATGCATTTATCATGCAAATAGTCACAATCAATTTCGAAACCAATAAAGACAATTCATAGCCCTCACAGGACTCAAAGTAACATACAAACAGCAAAGAGAAATGAAATGAGGGAGATGGTCCTTGATTTCATTTCGCTTTACAACTTAAGATATTATAATAAAAGTATACAAGATTGAAGCGCAAACAATGCACATTCAAAAAATTATTCTTATTCCAGTTTCTTTATTAGCAAATACTTCATCAGGGCTTTATTTCAGTTATTTTTTAAAAAAAAAAGAACACAGTAAACACCTACAATGGCTGAAAACTACAATCACATATCACAATTCATAAGCGAACTGCACCAGAAAAGCACTGATAAAGACAATAGACAAACATAAATAACGGTAGGAACTCGGGACAGCCGGACTTGGTACCGGCACTAGCAAAAGTCAGCGGCAGGGTTAAACCAGTTTATGGGTACCCAAATTTCCCCTTTCTCTATCCTGTTTCCCTTTACTTTAATAAACATACGAATAAATACCAATACAGGTAGACCACTTAGTTTGTCGTCATTTATCAGACCCCAAAGCAGTTTTAGGTATACATAAGATCGGTCGAATTTGGTGCAAATTATTCGAGATCTGTTGTCGCATTTGTGAACGATAAAATTTAATTTTAAGGAGAAATATCACATTATTCGATAACTGGTTTTATCGTGTCAGTGCCTGTGGTAGTGATTTTATAAAGGGATATGGAGTAAATGTACATGGGACAAAATCCCTATAAATACGTGGATGGAACAACGCTTTGATTGTTGTTCTTCATCTTGAAGTCACTTAAAACATTCATGCCTCTCACATGGTCTTACAGTGACTTCAAACTGACTAAAATGAACGGTCTCATCCTTTGTTCATCTAATGTTATTTTGACCATGCTCTTTGTTCTGCATCACATGGATGAAACCCCAAATGCGAAAACTTAAAATGTGTTTACAGATAAAGTAATTGTTTTACAAGTGTAAAAAGTCTTTCGATAATTGCTTTATGTATCAACTGTTGCAGGCACTTGGTGTCGGAAAACTCAGACCCAATACATTGATATTAGGATATAAAAGTAACTGGCAGAATTCTGACCCCGTCGAAATGGAAGAATATGTTAATATAATAGAGTAAGTATATATATATTCATTAGAATAGAGTTGAGACTTTATCGTTTATTTGTAGATTTATGTGTTTTGCAATAATATAATACATTTATAAAACAACCAAAAAGGTTACTGAAGGTAATATTTCTGCTAATTGATGACATGCTGTTACGCATATATTATTTGAGATTGCTATACACTATTGTCCATGTGCGAATCGAGAAATTCGTAATTCATGTAACCTTACGATGTTTTATTCATGTTCCTAGAGGTATTGTGGGTAAAATATAGACGAAATAGAATGATTTTTATGGAATTA
Source organism: Modiolus philippinarum (assembly GCA_002080025.1). Classification (NCBI taxonomy): domain Eukaryota; kingdom Metazoa; phylum Mollusca; class Bivalvia; order Mytilida; family Modiolidae; genus Modiolus; species Modiolus philippinarum. Next base: position 3,225 of record MJUU01061522.1, on the reverse strand, counting down.
GGGTAATTATGTTGAGTGTTTTCAGTTTTGACCATTAATAATTTGCCTAAAACATGCGTCGAGAAATTATCTAACCTCTGTACATAAAATACTGATGTTCAACATCGAACAACGAAGCTTTTTAATATTTAGGAATAAGTGTGATTTAAGACTTTCCGTTGTTAAAAACTGATAAAAATTATAAAAAGTAGGCAGTATTTAGTATGAATTACCATATTCCTAAGATTTGTTGACGCTACAATGTCCTACATCCATGTAATCATACGTATTTGCATATATGATGCGACTTTAATTTATGTCAATGCGACTTTAATTTATGTCAATGCTTCTTTCAATTCATGTTCATTTTCACAACTGCTACTAAAAACTGGTGTAATCAAATAAACTAATTCATATTAGAAATGACTATTTGACAAATATATGTCACTCTTTACTCCTTTTTAGTCATTTTCTGAAATTAATATTCGATATTAAATCTTTCTTCTTTATTTGTCAGGCTCAATGTTTTCTCCGGCTTTTGGAGTACAAATGATGCTTTGATACAATACTCTAGCGCTTGTTTTAATTACAAGCATTTTCTAGTGATATTTAACACAGGCTGTGTATCAGTTCAAAAGATTATATAAAAATTATAACTTTGTGTGGCGGCATTCCTTGTCGAAAGACATTGAATCCTCTCTGCTATACACACAGCTGATCTGCACGAGCACCTATACATCATGTACTGCGTTACAACCCTAGATTAAATCTACGAGGAGGTATCACCCGGTTACCGTAAGCTATATTTTATATAGCCTAGGTAGCCGCGTGGTCTAGGGTGCTGGACGTAGTGCAGGCGGTGTTGCCATAGATGTCACAACAGTGATGGTTCGAATCCCGGAGAGGGAACTACCAATGTGCAGATCTAACAATGTTGGGCTGATTTTCAGACGTATATATATATATATATATATCAATCATAATTTTTTATAGCCATATGAATTTTCTGTATGCAATTTCCATTTCACAATCGGACATCGTGTGTTACGTTGAATTGGCTTTGTATGTGTATGTTCGTTTGTCTGTCTGTCCGTACGTCAAGCGGGTCGTTCCTACATTTGCATAGATGATGCGACTTTAATTTATGTCAATATGGGTCTCTTTGTTATACCATGCAATGTTCTTACAAAAAAATGAAATAACTCTATCAAAATTGATGAGGATCTGCAGAAAAATATATTTCCAAAATAATTTGATTCGAGAAACCCAAAGGTTCTACTGATTGCATCGGTGAATGAGTGATGCAAAAAATCTTCAAAGTGGTATATCTAAGTACTAAATATCTCCTCTTTTCAGATGTCTTTCTTGTGTCCTTCAAACAATCATATTGCCTCAAATTACATGTAATATTAGTGGGTTTGTCCTTTTCTTCTGGTCTTCGTGACATAAAATACTGACTGTTCACTGTTAATAAAAATGCCTTTTTTGTTTATTAATATAACGAAAAATTCAAAATAGTGCATTAATTAGATCCAAAATGTCAGAATTCTACCTATTTATCTCAAAATGTTATACATTTATCATTTCTCTTAAAATAATCAAAAACTATTTTAGTTTTAGTTTCAGTAATAATCCGGATTTCTCCATAACAGTATGTCCAGTATGAATCTGATTCCTACAAGAAATTAAGTTGGATCCAGAATCATCCTAGTTCAAATTAGGATATCTGAATTTCTCCTTGAATCAGGTATAAATCAGAATTCTAATTTGTCACAGTAGAAATTAGAATTCCAATTTGTACTTTAAGGATTCTTGATCCTACTGGATTCCAATTCATACTCTAAAATATTCATATACACATGTTTCAGATTAATTGTGCTGTTATGGTAAGATGAGGTAAGTCTTCTCTATCCCCCATGTTACGTATGTATGAATATACGTTTTATTGTACTATGTTGCACATTTCGCGCCTTCGTTTGCAAGTAAAATTATCTTGAATCTTGAAATAAAGATTTAACAAGTTATCAGTTATGCCGGTCCTTTACTTCATGTTGACTTGCTTCCAAAATGTATTGTGACATGGATGTTTGTCAGATTTTTCTCTTTTTTTACTCAAGAGTATAATAACCTCAAACGTGATATGCAACCTCTACATCATAAGATGTATAAAACTTCTTATTGTCAGTCATGTTTTTGTAACTGACGTAAAGTTGAATCGATCACATAACGCGGCGTTGCATTATTTTTTGCCTTAGTTGGCAATATCTTTTAGTAGTCGAGTGGGAGTGTTTTTTGCCCACCAGAGAAACCTCTTGTTATATAAGCATTGGTGATGTTACCAAAGGTTGAGAGTGAATTTCCTGAAGAGTCTTCAAGTTTGTAACGACCCACAGAATTTACCTCTTCAGCATGTTTCTTTATCTTCAAGATAAAAGAATATAAATGCATTTACATACCACATCTTTTTTATAAAGCTGTTGATAATTGATTTTTCGAACATTCGAAAGATCCACTTAATGTACAAACAGCTTTTAAAACACATATAGGAGAAATAACTTTAAAATTACACTAGAAGACAAACCAAAATCTTGCAAAGCAACAAACATTCCAAATACCATTGACTACAGTTAGTGTCGATAAACTCATCTAAGCTCAAAACTTAAATAAGGTAACTTATCCAAAGCATAATTGAAACATATCATTTTTATTGACAGCAATGAACACTAGCATTGTGGTCAGTGAAACATAGCAATTACTCAAATTTTATTCGCATTCTTGTAAAATGGACAGCAATTTGAGTAGCTCTAAAATAACGAAATAAGCATATTATCGTTTTGGATTCCGTCAACAAATTACCAAACCAGATTCAGGAAGTCATTTTTATTAACAGGATATCGTTACAACTAATTTATTAAGTGGGATATCCGATTTTGCCCAGTTGGTCTGTACCTTCATTTTCGGGGATAAAAGAGCACGGAGAGGTTATAATTGAAGTCGGCAAGGTTGGGGATGCGGTTTACACTTAATGCAGTCCCATTTTTCTATATATTAACACGATTTTAATTAGTAAAAATAAGAAAAACGAGTAATTTCGTGAAAATCTGTACGAATTTACATGAACAAAAAGTAGCAGGTAACAAGAATTACGAATTTCTCGATTCGCACATGGACAATAGTGCTATAGTTTAGGCAAAGATGTGGATTGATTGATTGATTGAATGATGTTTTACGCCAACTTCAGCAATA